>JAGFPH010003059.1:131598-150968 GCA_018207615.1 Philaenus spumarius
GCGCTCTCTATCGAACTATGCATGGAATCACACTCCATGTACGAATGGCCTTTTTCAAGAAATTTGTGTTCAACTACACGGATGTGTGTGTTTTGTACTACATACAAAAAAAGAGATGCTATAAACTGGTTGCGGTTCTGACCACTGCAAGTATCAGAAAACAATGAAATTTCAATGACATGATTTGGAATTTGTAATATCCACTGAAGGAGAGCAGTCCAAATCTCGCAACTTCCTCTTTGGCCATTGAGCTAAGACCAAACAAAACAGTAACCTTTGTGCGGTGGGGCTGATTCATAAATCGTAAGATTGTACACACAAATCTTTCTGCTGTAATACATCTGTGAAGCTTGGGAGGAAGGTAGCTGTAAAACACTTTGTAAATCAAATGTTACACTTATAAATCTGTTGTCATTCATCGCACGCAATTTATCTTCATTTTTAGCTTTATTTGCTTCATTCTTTCTCTTTATATGAGCTTCATACTCAGCTTTCATTCCATCTTGTTCATCTGGATTTTCATGATTTTTACAAGTTATGCATTGGTCTTTCTTTGGTTGAAAAAAAGAAAGATTGTAATATTCACCAAAACATCTTCTGTATGTAATTTCTGAAACAATTGGTTCCACGATTTTTGTATTTCTCTCTTTTTCTTTGGCCTCCTCTACATACAACTGATACATTTTTTTAATTGAAAGGTTAGGATCTAAGTACTGCCTCTTTGTTGTTTTTCGACAATAGTGCGAATCGACCGCTGGAAAGCTTTCAATATGATTTTTAACTCTTTGTATAACAGCCGGGTCTGTTTTGTTTGGAGGTTCTTTTTTCCCTCGCTTATCATTTTCTGCAAAAATTCCCATTTCATTCACTCCTGCCAATGCTTTTTCAACAAGTCCATGACTTATGCTTAGTGTCTTTAAAAAATATTGTTTGCAAACACGTATTCTTTCATCACCTTTTTGAAGAAAATAAACTCTACTGTTCTTTTTGTTTATGCCAGTTCCTGTCCGTATTCTCCTAGTTTTAGTTGCTTCATTTGAAACATAGTTTATTATGAAATCTTTTTGACGACAGTAATCTAGTTTCCAAAATGCTGAGCAGACTTCTTTTCTGAAAATATCATCAAATTTTGAAGAACACTTCCATCTACAGGAATCGCAGTTAACGTCTTTTGGTTTTTTACCAGCCTTTAAACCCAGCTTTGTTTTATAAGGTAGGCCTGACTTCCTTCTTGCTTTTATTTTATTTTTCTCCCAATTATTTGGATCCGACTTCTTCCATCTGGTTATTTTTTTCACTTTATTAATGTTACGATTTTCGTCTTCAGATGAACTCTCGTTTCCAGTTTCAGATGGTTCGTACAATTCACTGCTACCATCATCTTCAGATAACATCAAGTCATCTTGTAAAAGTTTATTATTATAATTAGCACAAGATGAGTTGGTTAAAACATTTTCTGGGCCTCGATTCATTTGGTCAATACTACAGCTTGTAGCATTTAAATTTGGTCCATCTTGATCCATTAAGACAGTATCTGTGACATACAAAACAAAATGCTGTAGTAGGCTATTATTTTTGTTTTGTTTTACAGTCTATAAAATATAGGCTACTTAAGAGGGTTAGCGAATAAAATGTGTTTGAACATACTACTGTAAAAAGGTTAAACGCCTATAGTATTAACAAGCAGTGAAAATATTGTATCTAGATGAGGCATATGGCCTAACATAACGAAAAGTCTAAAAAGTGTAGGCCCAGGCTTTTAATCTGAAAAGGACTCGATATTTCAAAATGTCTATACACCAGCATTAGCTGCTTTTTTCCAATGGTTTATAAAAATAAATAACAGTCTTGAATTAGTAATAATAATAAACAACTCTATACGTAGGACATGAATTTCAGAATTTTTATTATTACTTTTTATTTGGACATTTGAAATTATTTCCGTATAAAAGTAGGCTAACACACAACATTTTGATAGTACAAATCATCTATTGTTATCAAGTGACAAACCTAGAACACAAAAGTTAAAACCGATATAAGCCTAGGCCTATGTTATAAAAATCATAATATTATTAACAAATGTAAAATTTGATCAATCATTTGTTATAATAGAGTATGCTTTTGAAAGGAAAAGCTTTTTTTCACAACGTTAATAAATTAAAAATCTGTTACGCCATTGTGTATGCCTACAACATAACATGCGTATTCCTTTAACAACATAACCTAAAATACCAGTATTGGTAATATAAGTTACAAATTGGCTGCAGCATGTTGTAATCATTGTTAAAATGATCATCTGCTTAGCTATACTCAGTTTGTAAATTACTAAGTTTGTTATGTGAGTAATTAAAAAAATAGGCCTAATAGTTAAAAAGTCTTTAGGTTCTTTGAGATTACCTTAATAACTTAATCAGAAATCTTACCTTTATTATCTAGAGAATTTTTCTTTTTTGCTAGTTCAACCATCAATAAACCTCTACTCATGTTTAGAAATTACAATAACCACACTATAGTTAATAAAAACACTTTATTCAAATAAAAAACTTGCAAAACAAAACTTCCTAAAAACCAACAACAAAACAATATAGGCCTATATGCAGATCAGACAAAACTGACTCAATATAATAGCCAACAGCCTATTTTCATTCTGCTAAAAATGACCAAGTCTAGATAGTCAAATTTCATAAAGAGATAGTTACAAGTCAAAATGCCTTAGTCCAGTTAGTCACTTTTACCTGTCAATTGCACATTATATAAAAATGACCAATTTGACTTAATACATTTTACTTGTACAATTTATGTTCTCTATGACTTGGTCATTTTGAAAAGAGGTTATAAATAGATTTTTAACACAGATATTTAAAAAATTGACTTGGGCAATTTTTATTATATTATTACAGTAATGGTAATTTTAACGTACTTGGGCACTTTAACTCATTTTCTGATTTTTTGACTTGGTCACTTTTAGCAGTATAGCCACGATATGTTTATTTTTAATATAAATCAGTTAAACTATTGAAAATAAGTAGTTACACTTTAAACCTAGCTGAAATCCGTTATGGTACGATAATCTTAACGGGTATATAATGCCACTAGTTAAAACACGTCAACAAACATTTTACAACATTTTATAGCAAGAAGTTTTGCAATACAGTGCAAAGTGTATCACTCTTGAGGCGTTTGATTTACAAAACATATGACTTTTACATTTTAAGCGGCTACACAAGATAGTAGTAGTTTAAGGCTCATCTTTACCTTGAAGAAAACTCCCGAGTGTACAGTATGATTTCAATGCAAAAGGCCTGACTCAAGCCGCAAAATCGTTGAAACATGCATTCGTAATACCGTGCTTCGGATTCTATTTATAAATTAATAATCTGGGAAACTACTTTAAGTTATAAAGAAGGCTTTATATGTTTTACGTGTTACCTTAAAATATGGAAATTATTGCTTAAAACTCCCAAAAAATGCGTTAAAAATAATCGATTCTTACTCTTTTAAACTGTTGATTAAAAGGAGTTGCCGACGATTTCTTTCTATTATGAGATATAAGACAAAAACACAAAGCCTTTAAGAACAATTTAAGATGTTTCACAACTTTTTAGGTTGAAAAACGGCGTCCGAAACACGGTAATACGAAGTGCATATTTTCGCTGTTTTACGCAAGGTATAGAAGACCCTTAAGGTAGAGCAGTTAACAAACCTTTAGTTCTAATTTTAAATACCAACAGAAGATTTTACGTTCAAAAGTTCATGTTCACCTTTGAATTTTAAGATTTTAAGTTCAAAAAAGTTAACTTAGGAATTTAGTGGAAACAATATATTATGTTAATTTTAACTTGACAGTGTATAGCCCTGCGTAATTAGGGTTTAGGTTAATTAGTTTTTGTTAAACATAAATTTTATAAAACATGTTTTTCTTACATACTTGGTGAAAGTTAGTTAAACACATGAGTGAGTTTAATTTTGCGTTGACTTAAAATAACTTCTCTTTAAAATAGGCATTTCAGTCTGAATTATAGGCTTAAAGTGCTTACATCATAATACTTTATCTAAGTGAAAATTACGCAATAAAAGTTAAACAAAGTTTTTAGACGATTAAAACACTAACAAAGTTTAAGTGGTTGGGGTTTTTATTTTATGAAATACACATGCATAAATCAAATAATGTAATTATTCAGAGAAGACTCGAAATGCTGCTTGAAATACATAACTAATCTGTTTTACCTTTCGTAGGTGTTAGCAGAAAGCATAAGCAGGTTGGTTAAGGGCTGTAAAAGGCTTTAAAAGCAAAATATATACATTTCTATACTTGCCCACATATTTTTAACTTAAAGGTAAACTTGTCCCATTTTACTAGCAGGGATGGTAAAATTATTTCATGAAGAAGGTTACCAGGACTTTGTGACGCTCGGTCTACTTATGAAATTATAATTTAAAATCCGTTAATTTTAATTAAGGGTGGTTGGTTTACAATTTTGTTATTATTGCATGACTACTTAAGGCTCTGCAACACCCTTTTCAACTACGATAGCTAAGAGGTGTGTATTTATTTGGGGCAGAGAGGAGGGGAGATATATTATGACTTGAATCCTGCTTATTTGAACAGACAAAATATTAAGTATTAGGAACATTTCTAGTTCTTATAATTATGTTATAGTAGTCACTTATGATTATTAACATTATATTTTACTATCAAACTCATATAGATCAACCTAATAGTTTGACAATGAATAGAATCACTGCTTCCAATTTTGATGGTATTTTCAATGTTATGTTTCAAAACCTGAATGCAATTTGTTTTTATTTGCATCTGTGCTGTTTTATTTAGATTCAAATTGCCTCATATTTACTTTTACAGCACTTAGAGATATAATATGTTTCCGTTCCAAACCAATTTCATGATCAACAATAAAGACGAATTTGCATAACAAACATAACAAAAGGTTGCTTCTATTAATACTTGTTGAAACTTAATTTAAAGTAACATGAATTTTAATTTTAAGAATCAATAAACTTTTTTATTTTATTACGAAAAGTAATAAAAGATTAAACAAATATTTTGATATAAGTCAAATAAATACGTCAAAAGTGCAAATATTTTACTGCATGTGTTTGGATTTAACTAGTGGCCTTAGCCTTAGCGTTACTTTTAAATCCTACATAATATTTATAATATTGCATATGACTAAACGTTTTTCTAATAATTTGATGTAATCTAAAACTGCACAATATAGAGTTTTTTTATTAGCTAAAACAGTAATCTTTGATATAACTTCTTATTAAATTGTTATTATTACTATTATATACTATTCTTTCTATTTTATTATTTAACCTGATATAAAGTGTTTTCACTTGTACTGTGGCTCCTTTCAGTTGAATAATTTCATAGTAAAAGGGACGATACACAATACAATCTATATTTGTACGAGTCTGTGTAATACGAGGTGGTATCATTTTTTAATGTGACGAGACTAGATGAATCTGCAACATGGACAATACTGTTATTAGTTCTGAGAAGTGACTCCTATCTCTTTCAAATTAGAAAGTGAAGCCTCGAAGTGACGTGATTCGAATGAGTATTAGATCGAAGAGAACAGGGTTTATTTGCACTTAGCAGTATTGATATTCCTGTCTAGTCTGACTAAATTACAACATCGTCACTCTCAGTGCCGCAGAAGGAATGTCAGAAGATCAACCACCTTTAAAGTTTATTGTTTGAAACATTTGCATCTTTTGAACATAATACTGTGGATGTTTTTATTGTTTCCAAATTATAAACCTGACTCAAATATGAATAATATTAATAAAAAGTGCATTTATTTTGTTTGCACGATTCAGAAGAAGAGGAATAATAATATTTAATAATATAATAATAATAATATTTATTAATAATAATATTTTTTAAATATTTTACAATGGAAGGGGATACTTCATAAATAAATATTGCATAACAAATTGTCGTTACTACATAATAAAATAAGTTATGTTTTTTCCATTTTTTCTACAATATCACTGAAAGCTTACGTGTTATATTCAAAGTGACAGCGAGTTTATAAAATAAATATGTTTAAACACAGGCATTTTCTTTTAAAATATTTAAAAATATGAATCAGGTCATCAATTTTAAGCCTAATTATTGTTACTCTCGCCTTGCTGTATTTGCTGTTGTTATGTTGACGTTTAGATAGAGTAACTCTGATCTGTATTTAATTTCCGTCCAAATAATTTGTGACATTAATTGTATATTTAATGACGACCGAATAAACTTAATTGGCAAATCAATTCAAATGCACTACAAAGATCAATTAAATTTTAAATAATAATGACTTTAAGAACCACTTTCAATTATTTGTAAGTCTAACATTTGTATACTAGTTAATGTTTTACTTATAGAAGTATAAGATATTTATTTTTATAAAATTTTAACAACGTAATAAGGAAAAAAAAAAAACATTGGGTGTGCTTAAGACCACACGTTGGAAGTGATAACTTCTATGACCGATTTATATTTTTATCAGTATTATTAATATTAGAGGAGAATAAGGGTCAACAAATTACACAAGTCAATATATTGTCAAAAAATATTATATCATATTTGAAATTGCATATTTATAATATTATAATATAATAATATAATAACATAGGCCAATTATAATATATTATGTATCGTCTATTCCCTCTCCACGCGCTTGCTTGTCTATATATGCTATTAGCTGACAGGACAATGTTCGCTATTGCAATAATATGGTTACCTACATCAAATGTTACATCTTAAAGAATTTTAGAATATTTATCAATAAATATTATATCATATTTTTAAATTGCATAGTTATAATATTATAATAACGTATTATAATATATTATGTATCGTCTATTCCCTCTTCACGCGCTTGCTTGTCTATATATACAATTAGCTGACAGGACAATGTTCACTATTGCAATAATATCAAATGTTACATCTTAAAGTATTTTAGAATATATCAAAAAATATTATATCATATTTTGAAATTCCATAGTTATAATATTATAATATAATAATTATAATATTATAATACTTATTATAATATATTATGTATCGTCTATTCCCTCTCCACGCGCTTACTTGTATATATATACTATTATCTGACAGGTTGTTGCAATGTTGAAACTATTGCAATGTTCGCTATTGCAATAATATAGTTGTTACCTACAGCAAATGTTACATCTTAAAGTATTTTAGCTGAATCTGTGTGTATATTTTGAGACTGTGTTTTTTTTACCGATTGCCTATGTGTTTTTACGCGATATATATTAGAAAAACGCTTTCGTCTTTTTTCATCGTTTTTTTGGTATCTGTTCTGGATGCGACCGAACTGCATTAGATGATGATGTACACTGCTCTGATAGGATTGGAAGTTGAGAAATTTGGGGACCATTGTCTGAAAAATGGGATTGGGAAGCTGACTGTATTTCCTCCACACTAATATCATTGAAGAAACAATACTATAGTGTTGTTTCTTCAATGCTAATATCCATTGAGTTGTCAGGTAAAGAAGGGGCGAGTGGAATGAGAACATCAAAGTGGCCTCTCGTCAGTTCCCCAGTAAACCTTAGCCTCCCTACCCCCTCAATCGGTTCGCCAAAATTATCCCACAACAAATAACCATCTCTGTACACCTGAAATTCATAAAAAATATTTCGGATGCTGCTTGAACTTCACAGGAGGTCCCAAAAGTTACCGGTTTGCTCATATCCGCGATATTTTATTTTTTTGGTGAATAAATATCTCCTGTTACTTTTAAAGTATGTGGTTCGAACCTGCGCCAATTATTTGAAACATGACTAACAACTCTGGTCCTCACCTCAACCCCAGTGAATCGTTTAATGTACAAATAAAGCCAAAGAGTAGAATAAACATTGGCCATCTGGCCTAGAAGAAACTAACCTCTGAGAAATAGGATACGCTATTAACGTGCATGACCTCTATTATGTTATTATGAAGCTAAATTTTATATTAAAGTGAGTAATAATAAGTTACAGTAAAATAAAACAATGTAAACTATTACTTTGTCAAAATGTACAAAATTTAAAATTTTGTCTAAACTTACTTCAATTAGACAAAAATCAATCTTCTTTACAAAACTTAAAACGCGCAAATATAATAATTATAATAATTATTATTATATTTATCCCTCACATATTGAATTATTCTTAGAATTCTATGTAGAATGCATAAACTAATACCTCACTCAAAATCATTAGTCAATACATAAATAATAATTACATTATAATGGTCATTATTATTCGTATACTTATTATAATATTATATTATTATTATAATATTTATAATAACGTATTATTATATACTATGTATCACCTATTCCTTCTTCACGCTTTGACTTGTGTCTACGCAAAAAGTTTGGGTGACGCGAGATTTCAGAAACATAGTCAAGCGAAAGTGCCCAACGGGCCAATAGAAGTTATCACTTCAAAATAAAATAAATTTATATTTTGATAAAATTCTTCTAATCTTTATTTTTAACCTTTATTAATGTAAAAAAGTTAAAAATGTTATTATATACAAAACAGTTTTGATAATAATTGGAGGTGATTGGTTGGGTATCCGTTTTTGTATATTATTATTCGGGTTAAAACCAATAATTTAAATAAACAAACTACTAAATGAGTTTTGGTTAAGGTTTGTTTCATTTTACTGAAATAGAGGAGTTGGTGTATTGAATATTAAGTCGAGCTCACAACTAAATGTTTAGCTTATTGCGAAGTATGAAAAGTAAATAGGTTGATCCAGAGTTTGTAAAATTGGTTCTTTGTAAAAAGACAAATTAAAACTTTGAGAGCGAATTACGAAGAAATGTTGTACAATTGTTTGTTAATTTGAAATATATATGCTCATGTGAGGAAAAAGTGTCAGTACATACGTATGTAAGGTAAATATATTCTGTTCTTAGTGGAATTTTTCATTTTAGTATCCCAATGTATGTAAATAAAGCAGCCATTATCTATGTACTAAAACAGTTCTATATCTAAGAGCTACTTACGTCTAAAATTGAGTGTGATCGAGCTGTGTTGTGTTTATGCAAATTAAGGTTGGTTGGATTGCGGTTATTATCGATAAATAAACTAATAGACAAGGTAGTACAGGTAGTACGTTTTAATCACGTTCCGTTGTGTGATTTAAAGTTTCCTTACTGAAAGCTTTGAGGAACATTGCCTGTATGTATGACTCTTAGGCAAGCATTTTAAGACTGCAATACCAATTATTTATTTTAGGATAAGGTTGGGAAAATAAATAATTCAATTCTGCATTACCAATTTCAGTCATTTAAACTGTGCACACAATTATAACTAAAACGACTTTTACAATAATATAAGTTACATGTAATTTATTATGAATAAATACCAAATATTTTTTGATTTGTAAAAGATTATTATTTCTAATCTTAGGTGTTACGTAAAATTTAATTTAAGCTACTGGAGCCCTACAAATCTGCAATGTTAAAGAGGGCAGATATTCAAGAAAAGTGTTGCCACTCCAAAATACCTTCTGTAAATATTTTGACGGTCAGGATCAAATGATATTTAACAGAAAATATCGTATTTAATTCGCACATAGGCTATATAGATATATACCTATTGTACTATGACAAAGGTAGAAAGTAAATTAAACTGTTTATTCAAAAGAACATTTGTTTATTACAATTTGCTGTGAACATTTAAATAATAATTTGTGCAAAGGTTCAATATTTATATTTGAATTAATAAATACTTATAGGCTATTTAAGAGAAAAAATTGGAAAAGCAAAATAAAATTAATAAATAGTTTAATAAATGTAAATAAACGTACTTTTGTGAGAATTGTGTTCTGTATTTTTATTTTTACTTTTAAAAATAGTTTAATAAATATAAAGTTGTAATTAAATGTACAAAAATATATATATATATAATTTCCAGGGGTTATTTTCTTGTGAACTGTATTTCTAAAATTGCACGCTTCGCCACACCAATTTATGCAAAATAAAGAAACAATTTATATTGGGTTAACACTTTTTCAGTTTACAATTAAAAATAATCAGCAAAGATACTGGGTATGGTTGCTGACAGTAAATTAAGCTGGGATAGCCATATTGATGGCATTTGTCAAAAGTTATGTTCAGGAATTTTTTTAGAAATCTAAAATCACTTGGTAGCCTACTTTAAAAGTACTTTAAAAAAAGCCTACTATGGGCTGATTTACCCACATCTTAACTACGGAGTCTTGCTGTGGGGAGACTCGTCCCTTAAAAGTGTGAAAAGACTATTTGCAATGCAGAAAAAAGCTGTGAGGACTATAGGAGGTCTGCAAAAGCTCGAATTCTGCAAAAGCGTGTTCTAGGAATTGGAAATACTCACACTCTCCTGTATGTATATCTTCCAAACTATTTGCTATTTGAAATTTAATTTCCAATATTAACTAAAAGATATACATAACCACAATACCAGACAGGTAAATGACTTACGGAAAGGCAGAACAGCCTTGAAAAGTTTAATAAACTGCCTTCTCAAGCAGGAGTTGCGCTTGTTAATAAATTCCCACAAAAAATAAAAATTGTTCAAGACCAGAAGGTCTTTAAGAGAAGTCTTCGACAACTCTTGGATGCCAAATCCTTTTACTCGGTGGAAGAGTTCCTCGCCACAGGTGGTGAGATACATATTATTATCTCAAGCTTATAATAATTTGTAATTATTATGTGTTTGTAAATTGAATGAGATCATAATGGTGTAATTGTTATACATGTTGATTATTTCACTTTAAATTGTTGTTGATTATTTATTAAATTATTTTGTATGAAATTTAAAATTATAAGTAGTATGTAAGAGTTTAATAATTTTACATTTTGTTTTTGACTCTTGCTATATGAATGTAAACTTGTCAACAGCAGAAATGATAATAAATAAATAATGTGCCAGTCTTATTGTCTAACGGTACTTTGATCAGCTGAGCTGAGTTTCCCTATGTTGTCGCTAGGTAGCATGGTCGTTCTGCATTGCATATATTATTTTTAAACAATTTCACAGGTTTTGAATAACGGCACATATTTTACTAAACAATAATTCCTAATATTATTTGTATAGTAACTCAGCTACTTACTCTGCAGCTTTTTAGTATAATTATTCAACTAATCAAATAAAATAAACACTTATTATCCACAAGTATTTGTATTTTGGCACCCTTAAAACTTATATAACCTAGAACCTAATTATCGACCGATTCGTCTGTCCAAATATGTCCATTGTTGTTGTAATAATTTCAAACATCAATTCAAACAACTTATTCTATTGCTCAATGTATTTTTAATGTTTACAAAAATGTTTAATTTAAAAATGTAGGGTTTAAAAATTCATACTTCACGTGTGACATGTGATATAATATAAACTATTTAATAGTTTATGCGTGATATTTAATACCAAAACCAAAGGGATAAACTTAATAAGAAACTAACTAAGATTGCTGTAAGATATAAATTTGTTTGTGGTTTTTTACTTGAAACAACTAAATTAATTTATTTAAGTGAATTGAGTGTTGGTTTTGCTTTCGTTTTAAAACAATAAATTATTTTGAATTGAAATATAACTAATGTTGGTATACAAATATTTCTAAATTTTAAATAACAGTAATTATGACACATTAAAAATAATAAATACCTAACAAACTTTATAAATTTAACGTATCAGTTATTTTTGAATACATGTAAAACGCCAAATTCATATGTTATGTGTATATATTCTTATAAATACCTCTCAATAAAAATTTGTGACTTTTTCTACTTTGATTTATTATAATATATATATAATAATTTTTATCATACGATTAATAGATGTTAACTAGAACAATTTAATTGAATACTTATAATGTTACCGTTTATAAACAAAAATACCAAAATATTGTACAAAGTCGTCATTAAATCTTTTCTAAGCTCAAAAGAAGTTCACAGCTTTCCTCTCAAATTCTTTCCTTTCAAGAGACATTTTTGAACTTGCATGCCCTAAATGTACGATGCAAAATAAAATATATATTACTTCTTTCTGAACCTATATTTACAATACCGACAAATTGAAGTAAAAATAAATACTAGAAGATTAATTTTCATTCACATTTATTATATAATTCATTTCAGGTTTTTTCATCACGTTTGAGTGAACAGACAAGCAAATAACTTGGAACTATTAGTTGCAATGAAGTATACGTTTGAAACATTATCGCTATGTGAAACCTTAAGAAGAATTAATTTAATTTGGAGTTGCATACATCATTCATTCTCCCAATAAAATTGTAAACTCGCCTAAGATGTAAAATGAAAGTTTATTATGTCCACTTGAAAATGAAACAATTAATTAATTGACCGAGCGAAGCGAGGTCTACGTTTTAACTCGACCGTTCGGCATTACGTCTGTGTGTCTGTCTCACGATTACGGCCAAACGTCTTGACCGATTTTGATGACTTTTGCATGAATAATCCTTATTCCTAGGCCTAGCCATGTATGTATACGGTTTTTTCCATTTTTCATTTTAACCCCTTAAATAAAATAAAAATGGCGTCCGGACCGTTCCTCTCAGTGTACGCTTTTTTCCAAAGCCAGTTTGTGGCTTACCCGTAAGTCGAATTTAAAAACTAATAATACTTTGAGGGTAGCAAATTTTATTTTCAACAAAATTGTATTCTTGATTTTTTCCGTATCTCTAACAGTAAGCTCACAAAATGCCCATAAACTTCAAATTTGTTAAAAACCGTCCAAGTTTTTGTATTTGAACCATGTTTTTATACGTTTATTCTAAACCAATTCAAAAGTGTTTCACAGCTTTTTTGTAGATAAAGGTTTAAATAATTCATATATGCAAGTAAAACAAATATTGAAGTACAATTAAAAAAGTTATTAGCTCAAGAAACAAGCATGTTCAGTAACGAAAGGAAAAAGTTAAATTTTAGGCCTACATAAAAAGTAGTAAAAATTATTGTAATATTTTTCATAAATGTAAAACATTTCTTAATTTAATTCTAAATAGAATTGTATAAAAATACTTATCATTTTCAAATTTCTTATTTTGAAAACACCAGTTTTTATGTTCCTACTACAAGACTGCTAACAAAATTAGGCTTGTTTTGTATAGTAATTTAGGAATATATCCTTTCCCATAAAATGACATATAATAATAAGAAAGTATAGAGAATAAATCAAAGAATTAAGCTGTATATTTGTAAATTATCATTGTAAATTTCATAAAAGTATTTGTCTTAGCTTTACTTGAATTACAAAATGAGATGAAAGAAATGAAACCTCTCGGCATAAAGGACATACAAAAAATGACCGTTGGACACCGTGGGAAGTGTTGGTGCATGGGCTGAGATCACTATCACGACGTTTTAACTTCAATGTTCATTGTATGGTGTCCAAGTCACTTTGATTAACAGTGTAACACTCATACACTGATTTCGAAACAAACATGACACCACTCCATATTCTAAAAAAGGGACGATTGATGAATGCAACTGAAGAATTTGAAATTTACAAGGCATTCAAACAGTCACCTGATACCATACTGAATGAAAAATTATCTTTCCAATCCAACTCATTATATGAAACAGTTTTGAGATACAATAGACTGATAAGACCAACCTCATAGTTTCAACTTTGGACCCACCGCAGCAATCACTAGTCCGCGGACCATGCTACAGTGCGCACGTGAAAAATTATGTTGTGTATTAAGTGTGTATTTTTATGTGTTTTTCGTGTGTGTTTACACGTGTTCGTATATGTTTTAATGTTTTGACGAACTCTACGGAGAGATAACTGATGATGGAGTCCCGACTCCGAAACGCGTCTTAAAACAAGACATAATAGAAGTCACATGACGGAACAAAAACCAGGTATTTATTACTACAATTTATTTGTTTTAACTTCGTTTGTTTTCATTATTTCTAACATTGTAATATGATATGGAAGTTATGGAACTGTTAATACATTGTTAAGTTTTAGTTATTTAAGTATGTAAATATTTAATTATATGTTGTCCCTCTATAACGCGATAGTTTTAGCTATCTTACGCATTATTAACCTAAATAAAACATAATGCCTCTAAATTAAAATCTTAAGCAGTTAAAGCTCAAGAAAAGAAAAAAAACGAGAAATCCCGGAATCGCGGGAATTGCAAAATAAAGAGGCTAATCCTTTTCCTTCCTTACTGGCACCCAATTTTTAACCTAAGCTCAAAACCACATTTGTTATTTCAACGAGTGAGGTCTACTGTTCACAGAACTACTAGTGTATAATACAAACACATCGGTTCATTAAACATTCGATTTATAGTGTTATCAAGTAATGCATTAAAGCATTGAAGTTTTAATACAGTCATTATAAAAACAGAAATTTAATTATAATATAAAACCACATTAGAAGTAAAAGTGGTAAACGATATCCATTTGTGCTCATAATAAAATATATACAATTTGAATTTCCTTTAAAAATTTGTTGGTAGTTTTAATATTGAATAATAGTCAGATCTAAATTCTCAATTAACCACTAAATTACGCTATAAACAAATAAACCTATAAGAGAAAATTTTGCCATTGATTCCTACATTAAAACAATAATAATACAATAGTACGGTAATATAAAATACTGCTATAAATCAACTGATTATATTTATTGAATCTGTATTTCATATAGCATTTTATAAGATGTGTGTGATGTTAGTTGGAATTTGGATAAAGGACATTGTATTTTTATGAACGCAGAAAAGCTAAATTGTTTATATTTTTCGTACCTTTTATATTGATACTACACATATGAATACTATATTTTTCACATGAATATTGAATATATTTCATATATTTTCATAATATATGAATTGCTTATTTTTACTTTTATGATACAGTGTTATTTTTTACTTCATTTACTTATAATATGTTGTATGTGGAAAAGTAATCAGCCAAGTAAATACATCATATATAAATTAAACTATGCATTTGAACCATTAATGTTGACTTAAATTATATATACTAATTATTCAATTAATAAGATAAAATAAAAATTAATAGAATATATAATTAATATCAAAACCCAACTATGTAATTATAATTTGATTAAATAATAATAGTAATCAATAACAATCACTGATTGAAAATACAATTTGTCATCTGAGTTTAAAATGTTTTCTCTTGATTAAAAATATTTTAATTTAGATTTTTGCAAAATTTGTAGTGAGGATGGTTAGATGCTATGATAGGCATGGAATATAAAGAAAAACTTGACCAAATATCGAACTCAGCTTGAAATAAGAGGGTATTCAAAATTTATTTAACCCTTTTTACACATAAAAATACTGCACATATGCGACTTCAAAAGACAAAATTCATAAATAATAATGAAAAAATATGAAGAATATTATATCCGAAACATATTTAATGAGCTTTTACTAAATTTTTTATAAATAGTCTGAAGCTACATAGCGACGATTTTTCCATTTTTATATTGGTTATCAAGCTAATTTTTAAAACACAATGAGTATGTTTATAACGTCATCGACGTTCATCTCTTTACTCAACCCTTTTACTTTTATCCTCTTCTTGCTTAACCTCGGCAAGGATTTACTTTCTACTACAATTATTGACTTTTCTCTCTTGTTTATACTCCCATTAATCAAGCATAGTTTTAGTAGAACCTCAATTTAAATAATATGAGTTCTATTTACTGCACTTACAAAATTAAGATGCAAAAGTGGTAGCTATGAGCTATACATTTATCATTATTTATTTTTAATTACATATAAATGGAAGGAAATCAATGTTAATTATATAGGAATGTTTAGTTTAGAAAATAATTAAAATAAAATGAAATAATTTAATTCTACTTGTATAATTAAATTACACATGCATTAACTTTGAATAATACCTACATAGTTCGAGGTATGAGTTGGTTGAATTTATTCAATCTGTTACTATAAGTTATGTGGAACACTACAATATCATTAATAAATTACTTAAACTATATTGGCAGTGACCGTAAGCCCCACATATATCCTCTCACAAATTCATCATTAAATCATATTCTACATACTCTTATATTTATAAACACAAACGTACATATACATATTTAATATAGATAGACTTAATTGAATATATAAGCATACCTATTAAACAATTACACTTATTTAGGAAGTTGGATTATTTACAAAATGGTAGGTGTACACAGACTAGGGGAGATTTTGGAAAGCCTTTCTGTAATTACTGAGCAAACATTGTGTAATGAGTCTCTTGCACTGAAAAAAATGTTTAAAACAATATTTGAGCAGCAGTAACTTTGGATTTTTTTCTGAAAAGTATTGAAACGATTTTAATTAGATATAATGGTATGTATATATTTTTGAAATACCAGTTTACTTTTTGTAAATAAAAAATCAGTTTCATATCTCTGAGATAAATTTACTGTTTAAAAGTTAGCAATAATTTTATATATACACATTTAACAAAATAAGATATAAAAACATATCTATAAATCCTCCAAAAATGTATTATGTTATTTTCCTTAACATATATATAACAAAATAAAAGTGACTATTACAATCGAAAGATAGGTTTTCAAAATTAAACTCTGGAAAAAATCTTTTCAAAAAGTTGTACAATATTATGCTATAAAATCTAGAATTACTAAGTATTTAATTTTAAAATGTGTTAGTCAAAAATCCTTTTTATGGTTAAGAAACAACCAATAATGAAAAAAGGCCTCCGAGTTATTACTTAATTTGTTAGTACATATTATATTAGTGTTAGAAACAACAGGTGAAACAGTTCTGTTGTTTTGGGTATAGATCTAGTTGTTTAACATACAATTAATTGGTACATAGCTGTTTGAATTATTGTTTTTCGTGTGCCCAAAATTGGTTGGTTAAAACCTTTTTTTACATTAAAAATATTAAAAAGTGATCTTATGAGTCTTATTCACGACTCTGTTAAACTTGGTAATATAATTGTTTTAATACAAATTTTGACTAATCTATGAGTAATGTTTGAAAAACTTGCAAACTCTTTTGAGTAAAGCCTTTAACTACTTTAACCTATATAATTCCTTATCTATATAAGTTATCTATTTAATTTTAGTGTATATAGTCGTGTTAATAAAGACACATGCAAAAAAGCACTGGACAAAGTAAAGGTGGGAGGATTACACGTACTTACAAATATTGAATTAACTACTTTTATTATTCCTTTATAACGCATAGCAATAGATAGAAATTATATTTAATTTATATGTAAATATTTTTACATCAGGATTTTTAAATGGTGCTCGTTAGTTATGTTATTTCATGTTTCAAGACCATTTGGTACTTTGTCTGTCTGTTTGATACGAGATTACGACCAAATTATTCGTTGTTATAAATGTTCCTTGAAGTCAGAAAAACTACATATGTGTAGGGGTTTTTGTAAAATACAGTTTTAATAGCACCACTATCCAGCTTGTACATGAGCCGCCAAGTATTGTTCGATTGCACCGTAGCAATGGTAGAGGAATGAGAGAGTCAGTTACTTCAGTTCTGAACCTTCTTGATACTATCCTGCGAATCAACAATCTTTTTTCAATCGTTTTTCAAATGATTTCAATATTAATATTGGTCATAATTTGATTCTACTTTCGATCCCATGAATCAATCAACTATTTTTTCATATGTTTTCAATAATAATATGTGTATTACAAATAAATCTTTTAAACAACTGGTAAAGTAATACGTACAACTAAAAGTTAAACACATTTTAATAAAGCACAAACAATGTTTTCTACATAAATTGCAGTCTGCAAAAAGTTATTAAACCAAAGACACAAACAAATTCAAAACGTATACTACGAACCAAATAAAACTTAGTTAAGGTGTGTTTAAAAATTAGTTTAATAATAATAACTATACAAGTAAGAAATACATAAATATAATATTCATGAAATCTCTTACTTTACAAACCTTCATACAAATGAGTATGAAGTATAAAGTAGAAAAGCCATAAAAAAGTTATAGAACGCTTCGTTTTAGGAATAGGCCTATTACCAATTTTATATCGACGTTAGCCAATTCGTCTATCAAATCTGTTTATTTCTGAGACACGGCTAAATACGTGGTTCGATTTGTATAACTTTGTACATTAATATTCATTAGTGGCATTTAAAACTACGTGTACAATAATATTTATTTGTTAAGTTATTTTTTACCCAGTTGTAAGGATGGTAAAATTTGTCAATAATTGTATAATAAGTTCTGATATCATTTGTGAATTATCTTTCATATCTCTAGCTAGAATCTTATCGAATTCTGGCTTTTTTGACATTGATGTTTTCAGTTATACAGTATTACTGAAGTCGTCGATATTACTCTAGGTCAATGTGAACTGAGGCAAAAGAGGTTTATGAAAAGACACATTTGTATTCAGCAAATTTTCGTTGTGATTAGAATAAACGCAAGCAAAATAAATAGAGAACTGATTTTACAGATCTTGTACATTATTGTCTTGCAATGATGAAACTATATCTTTATACATCACGCCAAGTTTGATGTCTCCCTAACATTAAATTCATATTATGCCATATGTTTCGAGAAACATTCCTATTAGACAAGTCCATTTTTCTTAACAATCTGCAATAAAGAGCAGATTTTAGTTATTTTGTGAGGTGTATTGTTAACAGAACTACTAGTTATGATAGGTTGATGTTTAGGCAAGGCATTACCTAAATATTTTAGGCAAGGTCTTTAGCAATATTAATTTATAGAATAACATATCAACATGTGCTCCATTAGTTTAATGTAGAGTAATAAACAACTTATCACTTTGGAGTAGCTTATACCCTAAAAGGACATAAACATGTCTAGACTAGATTATTATGTGAAGCTAATAAGAGATAACTAATGCACTCTCTCTTTAATGATAATGACGCCAAGTTATTTTATATTAATAAAGCAAATAATTCTCCTTGTTAAATTTCCATATATTTCGTAAGTAGCTGTTACCTTCTCTAAGAAAGGAGACATATCCATTTCTTCAGAGCTTGTAATAATTGTATTCAACTCCTGATTGCATTATTCCTTTCATTTACTTGCAACGAACAACCCATCTCAAGTTTATTTAGACATGATAAACAATGGTATATTTACTCGTTTTGCGTGTATGAGTTTATATATTGCGTGAAGTTTATAATAATAATACCACAAAAAAAACTTTGTTAATAAATGATTTAATATTATTCGCATTTGTTCTTAAGTATCAACTAGGGGAGACCCCTGCGTGCTCCGCACGCCAACCCCCTACTCCCCAACTCCCTGTTGGAACCCTAGCTAACCTGTGCGAAGTTTT
>JAGFPH010003059.1:151068-165489 GCA_018207615.1 Philaenus spumarius
TGTCTTGTCCATATTATAATACTCTTTATACTATCAACTCATATAAAATTGAGTGTTTTGTACTATTTTCTTACATGAGTAACATATGATTTCACCCAACATCCGTAATTCTTATACTGTCTAGAAGTTGATTATATTTGTATATGAGTGTTACAACATGTAACACAAAAATAATAAGTAGGCTTTAAGAATATAAAATTAATATATATACAACTTTTTATTATCTATATATTGATTTACACAAAATTTAAAGAATATCCATTTGTTTGTCTTTTGAAAAATTCGTACGTCATCGTATATCATATTATTATGAACATATTTCCACTATTAGTTTTTTCACTATAATATTAATAACTTCTAAGCCGTATGATATATCAATATGAAATAAAAAGCAATTAAAAGAAAATATATTTATTTTCATTTTGATATATAATAATGTATAAAAATAAAATTGTTTAACAAGTTTTATAAAATCATATCTAAATTGTTCAACATTTGACTATTTTATAACATTTATAATATCAAAAGAATTGTCTATGTCAATATAAAATACACATCAATTAAAGGGGAATAATATTATCAACTTTTATATAAATAAAATTTTTAACAAATAGGCTAACAACTTAATAAAATTATATCTAAATGTTTGAACATTTGACTATTGTATAAAAGTTATATCATCTATACCATTTGATTTATCGATCTCAAATAATAAAAAGCAAATAAATAAAATTGTTTAGTCTTTCTTTTTATATAGTTTTAAACATATAAATACAAATAGTAAATATGCCTATGGATTTTGCTATATTTTAAAACATAAATAGAGATAACCTAAACATTATCTTGGATACAAAACCTGTTCTGGTTATTTCAAATTCCTTATAATGTCTGGAACTTGGTTTTTGTTGTATACAGGTTATATAACTGATGTAGGCTATAATATATGTTGTATGATTGGCTTTGAGGTTAGAAATCATTGAAAAAGTAATATATTTTACAGTCATTCTTGTTTACCTCATTATTGTCGGCTAAAACCAACTATATTCTAAACTATCACTAACTATCATGTGCTATTTTCTGAATTATTGATATTTTATTAGAATCATAAAAGTTTGAACTTCTGTTAATTTAGAAAAATAGTAATACTGACGATGAAAACTTTAGTTGGCATGGAACCAATTAGATATAGTTTGTTGTTTTTAGGCCTAAGAAGTTTATTTCAAACAAATAAGTAAAAAAATACTTCTAAAATCAAAACAAATCATGTGACCTGCATTAATTTAATGAGCACATTAAACTTAATATTTTGAAGTTATATTTTTTTTTTCATGTGTATCAGATTAATCTGCAAGTAATTTTCCATGGTATATGATTATAAGAGAAAGATGTTTGTTTCTACTATTTAACAACAAAAAATTCTTATTATATTTCAATAATATTTTATCAGAAAACCACTACAAACGAATGATTATATTAAAATCTTATTTCATTGCAAGTTATTACAATTAATATTTGTTGAGTTTGGGGTAGTTACCCTACTTTCACAGTAATTCATAATTTGTATGGCTTTGGTTTGTATTGATTTTACAATTTTATGTAAATTCGTTACATTATTTAAACAAATCACCCCCACCTTACCCAAAATGGCGAGAGTTGAGGTTTACTTACTCCTACGGTAGTTTTACATTTATTCCAACTTTCTTCACTTTCTCCTAATCATTCAGACTACATGTTGTATTAAACCAATAAACATACGCACATTCATACACACGTATATATTGACTATGTTTCCATTTTATCATTTTATATGCACTTAAGATTATTACGTGATGTTATTTAACAAAATAGGATTTAAATCGGTGATACTTGATCGTAACAAGTTCACTTTATGGTTAAACTTATTTAATTGAAATGGAACGTTTTGGACGGAATTAATTTAAATATGTTAACTGCATATAATAAAGCAATTTTACTTAATAATATTCATAGTTATGGATTAGTGTAATAGAAATGATAACAATTTTACTCACTTAAAAGAAAACATTGAATTATTGAATCAATGGGCACAAAATATTACTTATATAATTTCGTATGGTAAAATTTTCATTCGTATTTACAAATTTTCATTGCCATTAAAAATGTGGTAAGCATTTTTTATAATATGCGAAGACCAGTGCGACAGTATGGCTTAAATCTCGTTGTTTTATTTCTCTCGCACTTGTGGAAAGTATCCTACCTCTCTTTTCCACACGTGTTTCCTTTACAAGACTTTATTGAACTTCAAAAGACTTTATTACACTTGCTGGACTTAATTGCAATACGGCAATATCACTCTTCGGCGTGTTGCAAGTAAAACATATTTTTATTTATACTTGAACTCCATTGGTTACATTAAAGTAACACGTTTCTGGTATAATTAAATTTAAAAAATCAATAGATTTTCAACATTCATAACACGTAGGCCTACTAAATTTATTGATATCCTTAGCTTAGTTTTGATTTAAAAACTACTCCGTATCCTTAGAAACAATAAATATACTTTATTTCCGCAGCAAAAACAGTACCAAATTGTTTAATAACATGACATTTATAACAGCTCATCAGTGAGTCGGTTCTTAAGCATAGTATACATAGCCAGAAGTGAAATATATGTTGGAATGTGGTTTCATAAAAGTTACTAACGACGATTATTTTCAGTAAATATTTAAATATATCTAAAATCTAGTTGTTTTCAAAACAGCTGATAGTAGTATTTTTGTAAATAGAAGGGGTTTTAATTAGAAATATATTTGTAATCACTTTTCAAAAAAGGTTTGTAGTTATAGTTTTTGTGTGAAGTAAATGAGTCCCTATAACAACACCGTACAAAAATAGCAGAAATACTTCCTGAAATCATGAAGGGGGAAAGTGTTTGAAGCAACCGAAATTCGAAAATATTTTAGTGTTCCTAAATAAAATCATTTCCACTAATAGCCCACACGACAATATCATACTATATTTATTTTTTAGCGTAAACTATGTTTCCCCAAAATTATTAAATTAGTCGTGCGTTCTACATTGGATCATAAGTGGGTAAGTATGTTTTGTTAATTAAGTAAAATTTCATTGATCTCCCATTATCCATTTCTTTGAAAATCGATTAAAACAAACAAACAGACAGGCACTTTGTAATGCATTGTTACTCCAAAAATTATCCAAATTAGGGAAAGTTAAATTAATTATTTTAAAATATCGAAATAAATGTTTCATGCTGTAAGTAATATTAGAAGATATATAATTATTTGAGTTGCTTCTATTTATTCATTTTAAACATCGTGTTTAGTATTTTTCATATTGAGGCCTTATTTGGCATCTGTTATAACAAAATAAGAGTCGATATATATATATTGCATATTGTTTTGTGTTAACAAATAATGGCAAATATAAGAAATTATAAAATCTAAAAATAATTCATATCGGATTTCTAAAAAAAAGAAAAACTGTAATATTTTAATTTTTTTATATTTAGTGTATTTTTCAAAATATTTTACGCTTAATTCTTACAAAGAACTATTTTCTATTTCTTTTTAGAACTAAGCTCTAGTCATAACTGTTATTCTTGTGTAATGTTTCCCCCAACGATTGACTAAAGACATTGTACTTACTTCTAATTGTTAACATTTAGATAAAAATAATAATTGTTTCATTCCATTTTATGTTGGTATCTAGCTTTGTCTGGCAGATTATAAAGGATGTTTTTCATATCCAGTTACAAAAGCACGGAAATACTTGCGTATGAAAACAAATAGTAATTTAGAGACCTAAAATATGGCGGAGTGAATGGAATTAATTTTAAAATTTGTATTAAGGGGATCCGAGCCCTTCAAAGACCGATTTTCCCAAAATTTTGAAAAAAAAATTGTTACTATCTTTTTTCAAGGTGCATGTAATTAAAAGTATGTGTACAAAATTTCAAGCTGTTTTGTGCATTTTTTGTGGGGTTTTTGCTGTTATTTAAACATACGGTTTACTCGATTTTTGTCGTTTTTAGAGTATTAGCTGATCTTTACTCTTTCGTATATCATAAATGTTTGTTATTTACATTGTGTGATTTATAAACATAGGCAATTATAGTGTAAGGGATATTTACATAGCGAAAAACCTACAGAGCAGGCGAATTTTAGAAGGTAAAAAGGTAGATTTTCATCGATTTATGTAATAAAAACTGTAAATGCCATTTGCCGCAAATCTTTTTTCCGTGTTTTGTTACACTAAAGTTTGAATAACTTTTGAACTATAAGAGATAGAAACATGAAAGTTTTACAGCATTATCTTGATACCTTTTGCAACAATTTAGAGTATGGAAAATGTTTTACCTTATCAAATAGGTTTTTAATAAACAAAAATTAAATTTAAAATAATTTTTTTTATTGTGAATATTTAAAAGTATATATATTTTTAACTATGCAAGCTAGAAAATTTTCAATACTGTAAAAGTTGTATTAGCACATGCATATTATGAGAAAAAAATTTCATTTAAATTTTTTCACAAACAAAAAGTTATTCAAATTGTTTTTAAACTTGAAATTTGGTACAAAAAGCCATTAAAACCCATATAAAACACAAAATATGGGATGGACAAACAAATTCATTCTTACAAATCTTTTTTTTAAAGGGTTTGAAGGTAAAAAACCTATAAAATAGTTGAAAAAATAAAAAAACTTTAAAAAAGTTGCCAAAGGGCTCGGATCCCTTAATTAATTATATAGTATTATTATTTCCTTTCTAGGGTTAAAGTGCAAACCAACTACACATTTTAAGCATATATATATTCAACGTCCCTCTTTACTTCTCGCTTTCCCTAACCACGCATGTATATTACTACTTACAACAGAATTTACATATATTCACATATACACACAAGTCACATACAATAAAACATTTCGGTACTTACGTATTATACGGAGTCCGCTAATTTTAAACGTTACTGGGTTATTGCAAAAAAAAAAAAAAATGCAAGCATAAAATAATAACCTGAAAGGTACTAAATCTATAGTCTTTAAACAACTTACGTAATAGCCGTTTCTAACTTATATTAGTTTTTTTGATTCTCAAAACGTTTAAAAATAGTGGCCTCCGTATAATACGTAAGTACCAACATTTTTTTAAATTTTACCTTCTTTTCAGAGTGAAAATAGTATTACAGGTCATTACAAATTTCCAATTAAAACTTATATAGCAACTAAATAAAATCTTAAAATACATTTATTTTATATTTTCTTTGTTTTTCGATGTTAAGACTGTCAGATTTTGTCTTTATTGGTGATTTATTTCTTAACAACATATTATAGTTATTCATAAGTTTCAAGTTTATGGTGGTAATTGTGTTTTAGTATCGATAGCTATTTTTGAAGTTTGAAATAGTTTTATTTCTATTGTTAGTTTCTTTAATAAAAGCTGTGAAGGTTTATTTGTTATTTGAAGTTTTACCTCAAATAATTTTCGTTAAGTGGTTTTATTGCCGATAGTAGGCCTATCTGTTTATTTAGTTTTCATGTTTTATGATGAATTTAGGATCTCTGTGCGCTACATGCGATGTATGCATTGATGGCTATATCAATTTTCGGCCTTAAAAACTGAGTGATTTGTCTAGTAAGTTTATTACTCTCCTCTCCATGTAACGTATGTCGGGAAATAAATAAAAGAAAATTTTTTTGAACATCAAATAGTATTGATACAGAACGTTTCTTATATTGACCGAGAGTGCCTTAATAATGAATTTGATTTATTTTAGAAAAAAAACTGGCAGATAGTTTGTTGACAAAACTTGATTTCACTTGTGTCTAGTGGATAAGAAGGATACGCTCCATTCCGTCCAATCCATTATGAAGAGGTTTATTTGTACTAATTTGTTTAAAATTAACAGTTAATAAAACTAAGAACAAATTAAATAAATCGTTAGAAATTATGAAAAAAAATATTAAAAATTATTATTATTTATTGTTTTTAATTCAAAAATATTTCCTTTACTATAAGTTTTAAATCTGTCCAATGAATCATGGGACGAAGAAGGTTTCCAACCAGCTGAGAGCAGCAACAAAGAGGACAGAAAAACAAAGAATAAATAAAAAGGACGTGCTTGGAGTCTGCGCCAGTGCATGAATCCACCCCCAGACAAATCGAATCCAATGTAAAAACTAATGTTCAGGTGTGTTTGATTCACTGCATTTTACAATTGAGAATATATTATAACCTTTTTACTGTTCAATGATTTTAAAGAGTATGTCTAAATATTATCGAACCATTACACTGAATAAATGATAAATTGGACCCAACTAATTTTATTCCATATCTCTTTTATTTATTTTTCAAAGATTTTTTAAGAAAGTAATAAAAACCAGATTACTCAATTTTCTAAACAAACATAACTACTTCAGTAAACTTTAATTTGGTTTTCGAGAAGGTGTGAACATAGAGACTGCATTGATTTCATGTCACGAGTTTACACTGGTATCAATGAAGGTCAATTCACTGCGGGGTTGTTTATTGATATTACTAAGTTGTTTGATACTGTTGATATTAATATCCTTCTAGATCGTTTGTACAATGAAGGGATTCGTATGGGTGGTTTAAGTGATTTCTGGTCTATTGTTTTTTTACACATTTATCAATAATTTGTGCAATGGTAATTTTAAAGGAAATCTCGTTGATTTTGTCGATGACTTAGCCCTGTTTTACAAATGCAAATACAATATAACAAGTTAAAGATGATATGCTAATCGATTTAAAACATTTACGATGGTGGTTTATGGCCGATTTCATGATATTAAGTCCTAAAACTAAATTTGTCAACTTTAATTTTCGTAGCCAGTTTACCTTCACGTCCCCTTTGAATAACCATTCACGTTGCTTTATCGACAACAGTATTGCTGCAGTAAAATAGGAAGTTGCTGCTTTGAAGTACTTAAGGTTATATGTGGATAGTAGACCCACTTGGAAGCAGCAAATATTTTCGTCAAAAATAAACGATACCAGGAACTGGCACATACTTTCTCACAACCATATTAAAATTACTAAACAGATTCACTGTGACTTCATAATTGTAGAGGTGGGGTGATATTAAAGTAGCAGATTAACTAAATATTATTATTATTAGCTAGAGAGAAAACTGTTCGATCGATTTCAAACAAATTTTTACAAAACACGTCTATTAGACCTGTATAAATGCACGAAAAACGGTATTGAAAATTTTTGAAAAACAATACCCTTTTTGGCCAAAAACCTCAAAAATCAGTTATTATTATTATTATTAGCTAAACAAGAATTTTTTTAAAGATACGGTTTTGTGCATATCGTAGGGTAAATTAAGCCAATTAACAAATAAGCCAATTTTGATTAATATCGTTAGAGCCGTTTTTTCATAAATAAATAATAACTGATTTTTTGGGGGTTTTTTTGCCAAAGATTTTGTTGTTTTTCAAGATTATACAAAACCTTTTTTCGTGCTTCTATACAGGCCTACTGTATGGATGCACGAAAAAAGTTTGAACATTTTTTTAAAAACAACCCCCTTTTTAGCCAAAAAAACCCCAAAAATCAGTTATTATTATTATTATTACTAGCTAAACAAGAATTTTTTTTGAAAGATACGGTTTTGTGCATATGGTAGAGTACATTAAGGGCTACAAATAAGTAAAATTTTGATTAATATCGTTAGAGCCGTTTTTTCATAAATAAATAATAACTGCTTTTTTGGGGTTTTTTTTTGCGAAAAAGGGTGTTGTTTTTTAAAATGTTTCAAAATTGTTTTTCGTGCATCTATATAGGCCTACTGTATGGATGCACGAAATAAGTTTGGAAAAATTTTGAAAATAACCCAATTTTTGGCCAATAAAACCCCAAAAATTAGTTATTATTATTATTACTAGCTAAACAAGAATTTTTAGAAAGATACGGTTTCGTGCGTATCGTAGGATGTATTAAGGGCTACAAACAAGCCAAATTTGATCAAAATCGTTAGAGCGGTTTTTTTGTAAAAAAATAATAACTATTTTTTTCGGGTTTTTTTTGCGAAAAAGGTTTTTTTTTTAATTTTTCAAAACCGTTTTTCGTGTATCTATACAAGCCTACTTGACATGTCTGGTGCAAATTTGTTTGAAATAGATAGAATAGTTTTCTCCATTTCGAAAAAAAACCCCAAAAATCAGTTATTATTATTATTGTTAGCTAAACGAGAATTTTTAGAAAGATGCGGTTTTTTGCATGTGGTAGGGTACATTAAAGGCTAAAAATAAGCCAACATTTATCAAAATCGTTAGAGCGTTTTTTTTTATAAAATAATAATAACTGTTTTTTGGAGTTTTTTTTTGCGAAAAAGGGGTTGTTTTTAAAAAAAATTTAAAACCGGATTTCGTGCATCTATACTTGACATGTCCGGTGCAAATTTGTTTGAAATTGATCGAATAGTTTTCGCTCTAGCTTTGTATACATACAGACATACAGACATACAGACATACATACATACAGGCAGACATTTTGTAAAAACCACTTTTTTGGACTCAGGGGTCCCAAAACGGATTTTTCCACAAAAATCTCATCATCGATTTTTTTTGCGATCACTATACTTTCTCTATACTATAGTATAGTGAGAAAGTAATAAATTGCTAACATATTTACATGTTTTTGATAAGTTAAAGAATGTTTGTAGTCTTCAGAGGCATGTACTGTGCGTTTATACCACTTTAAGTTGGATTATGGGTTTCCTGTTTGGGGGGAGGGGGCGTATATGGCCACATTGGTTCCATTGCTGATTTTACAGAGAAAATTTATTAAAATAATCCTTAAGAAACAATCAAGGGTGAGTTCGGTTCCGTTACTGTACTAAACATATTGAGGTTAAAGAATTTATAATTGTTTTAAGGATTGCGTATTTTCTATAAAATAAGTGGAAATTCAAAAGGTCACCATGTGACAATAAAGGCGAGGCTAAAAAGTGATATCGTTGTTCCAAAACTAAAATTAACAATATTTATGAAATTTTTTACATATTTAGCACCCATATTTTTTAATACATTACCAACTCTCATTAAATTTGTTTCGCATTTTAATAAATTATGGAAAATGGACAGTGTTTAAAATGTATCTTAATAATATGGATTTTTTCTTTAAAGTGGTAGTGTAAATCCGGGTGGTTATGGTCACTAGCGTAATGAATGTAAGTGTGAGTTTTGTGTACGAGTGTATATCAATTTTAAACTTATTATTGTGCTTGAGATTAAAGTCGTAATACAAGGATGGTATTGTTTGATATTTGTGCTTTTGGGAGGGGTGGGTGCACGTGTAGTGGAAATATTGTTGCTACTTTTTTTTAAATACACAACAATTATATGTATACTTTAGGTTGGAGCCAACTTAAATTCTGTTAGGATATTTACGGGTAATATGTGTATTGGTTATTTTTGCTTTATTTGATTATATTTCATTTTATTGAACTCTGTTTGTTATTGTATTAATGTTGTTTAAGTTTGTAAATATCCTGTACAAATTGTGTGATGCAATTGACTAATTCAATCAATAAAATTCATTCCATTACTTCCCTCCATCCGAATAAGTTCCCGATCTGCATCGCCTTGCATCACACCAACTGTATCTACGGTTACACACTCATCCGGTTTAACATAGTTGAAACCACGATTAATTAGGGCTTGGAAGACCCAGCCGCCATCTTGAATTTCAACTCCCATAAGAGCGATGCTAAACTCGTAATAAGATTACTGGTGTAATAATGATCAGACAATTATTCTGAATAAGTAATTTTAAAGGTTAGGACAGTCCGAATGTGGATATCATTGAGTTTTTTAAAAATTTGTTATTAACTAAATATATACTTTTACTTAACTTAAAATAAAAGCTTGCATTGTTTTGTATTATAACGCAAATATAAAAAATGTAAAAAGTCCACCACTTTGGAAGTTTAATTACCATTCAAATAAAAATAATTTCAATAAATTTGAATAATTAATGTCGACAAAAGTGTTTTATTGTGAAAGCATATTAGCGCAGAATTTGTGTTCCTACTCGAGCGTTTAGCCTGCACTCTGGTGGTTGTCACATCAACTTTTTGTTCGCGGAGGAATACTAGAAAAATAACATATCCTTTAATTTTGAACGAGTTAGAGAAAGCTGTGTTTAATAACATATACTCACATTGCCACGAACGAGCATTTAAGTACGTTTACAGTCAGGGTAACCCTCTAGTTTCCGCCCTTATGAAGCTTCTCTATATTTGCTAGTGGAAGAATGAAACGCACACAAACTCAATGCTAGTAGTGTACAGATTTGCCACGGGGAGGGCTGCGGTCGAAAGAGGCACATTTTTTCATTCCTGCCGATCCTTAAACTGCTTAGCTTCGAATCCCCTTATTGCCGTTCAGTTTACTTGTACTGTATACGAAGCTCCCTATGTCTTCATTAGTGTAACTAGCATAAAGTAAACAGATTTTAAAATCTACTATTAACTATTGATAGTGACTATGATATACAAGTTGCTCTCGTATTCCCCTCTTTCCTGATATGTGATTTTCTGTAACTAACTCGTACGTACGATTATGTACAGTGGAACATTTTTTTTTTATAGTGGGAATTATTCCAGGAAAAAGTGCTGTAATTTATCTAAATTAAATTTTTTTAGCTTTTTTATTTTTATTTTATTATTAAGTAATGTTAAGTCTTAGAAAACAAGGGATTAGTTATTAGTTTTTAAATTATTAAAATGTTTTTTGCATTTTCTTAAATTTAAGAACAATTTAATTTAACTATAAGATTAATAGTTTTCTAATTGGTTATGTGGTATAGTTGTAAAAAATCGCATCCCATCTTTGCTGTAAACATAGTATGTGGAAATTAGCATTTTAAGACGTTTAAATATGACGATTTTTTTCTTTTGAACAGCTTCAGAATCTTTGAGTTACATTTTTTAGAAAGGTATATAAAATAAAATTATCAATGTTTGGTAAAGTTTTAGTTTCTGAGACGGAAGGAGATCAGTTATATTAAATAAAAGTAGAGTAAAAGACCAATAGTTTGTATATTTAGAGCCAACGTAAATTTGATCCATAAGAAAAACCTATTTTCAAAATGATTACTTTTAAAAGACCTGGAAAATGATGCAATTTACTACTCATTCCATTAGAAAATTCTTTAAATGCACTTCAAACTCTAAAAGTTGCTTCTAGGGAATATGGGATTTGAAAAGAAAACATTTTCCTTCTTTAGGAGTGTGTTGTGGGGTTTTAGTCGAAACTAATTGTTTAAACTTATTCGTTTGTTTTATATAGGGATGCTGGAAAGTCTGGAGACGGTTTAATATTTCGTATATATGGACAATATGGAGGTAGGATTGAGGAACCTACTCTATGTAAAAATACTATTTTATTAAGATTTCAAAAAAGTTATCCTCCTTCTTGAACGTAACTTTGCATTTTTTAATGGGAAGGTGGTCATGTGATACCATCATTTCGATGTAAAATTTCAAGAGAAAACCAACGGTGAAATTTGCATATCCATATCTTTAAACTATTAAAAATGGCGACCAAAAAACAAAGAAATCGTGTTTTCCAGCTATTTCGAACCTCGCTATTCCGAAAATCCGCCTATTCAGAACGGAGTTCAGAAAAAATACCGATTTGTTTACATAAAACAGGAGAAATTAAAAATACGTTCGTGAAAAAAAGTACATTTATTGTGATACATATAAGTTAAATAGAGACATACATAGAGCCTAAGCTTTATGGAAACGATTGAAACTAAATTGGAATGAAAGCTGGTTTTGTTTCTTTCGCGTTTTCCTTCCATTTTGCGGGAAGGAAGTTACTGCAACAAGCATCCGGTGAAAAGGATACTGTGTCCGACAGAAAGAAGCAAGGATTAGATACAACGGTTAATCACTATTGCGCGTATGTATACAGTTGAGTTCATAGCATGGGCAGGCATTGTCCATGCTATTCAAACGGAGATCTTACGCTAGTAGCCACCATAAAAACATCACAACCTCATAAAACTCATTTAAACTAGTTATTAGGAATATGTAATGGGGTTTACTTAAACATGAGGTATGTTACTGAAATGAAGAAATTTGGATCTTGAATTAAACATTGAGATAAGGATATTCATAATTCAATGTGGTTGTGAATAGGAGCCGATGTAGTTAGGTCAGGTAGTCGCACGGCAAACCATTTTTGGTTGGTGTGTTACATCCTTATATAATACCCATGTTAATAAAACAACAATTAAAAACTTTCAAACTTATCTACCCTTATAACAACTCTTACATTAAAAAATAATTATAATAATGTATTCCATCCTAAAAATTCAGTTCGATGTTCTCTATAACAATCCTAAAAACTAAGGCTAGTTGTAAGATAATTGGTATTTTGATTGGTAATGCAAAAGAATCAAGTTGTAAACATTTGTGCTAAATGAAAATCTATAATCAATTTACTTTTATAAAGTTAAAAATGCAATATCTTGTAATAACAGGGTTTAAAAGCATTTAAGAAACTGCATTTTGAACTGCAGGACGATATGAAATAAATGAGATAACGTTTCCTAACAAAATAAACACTTTATATCTCATGTCACTGTGTATTAATGAAACGCTTTGCCTACAGGATAATTAATAACCATTATATCATGATTTGAAATAAAATACTATTGCCATAGCAAATAAACAATTCATCATTACCTGTTTATAATTAAGTTTTATTTTTAGGTATTTATAGAAGTATTAAATATCAATAGATTTGTTAGTGAACATTATCCGTTCACAAATTAGGAGAACTTATTTCAGTAATTATTTCATAATATGAATTAATGATTGATTTCTAGATTGATATAATTCATATTATATTTAATTCGTTTAGCTCAATTGACAAAACATAATTACTTCTTAAAATAGTTTTATTATTTGTTTATATTATTGCATTGGACGATTTACTAACTGCTGCAAGAAAATCAGTTTTTAGAATTATATATTGGGCCAGCTGGATTCATGTCATGGATAAAAGGAGTTAAAGTTTAGTGAATGATTTACACGAAACCTGGAAACCCAATTTCTCCGCTTATAAAATGAATAATAAACAATAAATATTGTTTGCATGATTCTTATCAATATTATAATTAATTATTTAGTCATAATACTTACAGGCTATCGGCTTACAACAATGATGGAGAATTTTCTACTAAACCGATTTAACAAAAAATGAATTATTATTATTCGCAGCAATATAATGTGTGAAAAACCTTTTTATTGTCATCAGTTTGCTTTGCCATTGAAAGGGGGAAATATGATTTAAAATCCTTACAAAATTAAGTAACATTAAGTAATGATTAAAATTTTAACAATTCTAAGTTTTCCAGACTTTGAATTTCGCTCCGGTTTAAGGAGAATCTAATTTGCTTATTAAAATGTTATTTATTGATGTAGTAACTCAATGCTATTAATTTTAGAGATACAGAGCATTCAGCTCTTTAAATATTTTCTATCTGTAGATTTCTCTGAACACAGTATATTATTAGAAAGAATAATATCAATAATGTCAACAAATCAAAAATAATCTCTATAAATCTAGATTTTTCCCCGAATAATCTGTAATTACATAATTCGCAAACAAAGATTTTGAAATTTGTTTATTATTATCCTCTTTTCTTTGAAATAAAATGCTTGAATAATGGACTAGGTATTTATTTAAATAATCAACTTTATTAATTACAAAGAACTTAAATAACTTGACTCACAATAAAAACAAGGAAAACAGCGATGAAATATAACCATTTATATTAGAATTAAATTATTTGTGGCAATAGTTTATTAACCATGAATAAATAATTTCCCACTAAAAAAAATCAAAACACGAGGAAAATAAGATAAAATAGTAACTGATTAAATGGCTTTTATGCATTGTTTATCTGACGTTCTATAACAGAATAAGTCGAGTATTACGTTGATTTATGTATAGATTTTTTTATCTATATATTTCTTTAAAGTTTATGTTAAATTCTAACACATATTTTATAAACCATTTTTGTATTTTATAATGATTTTGCTAATTTCTTGTTATTCAAAATCTAATTAATCCCATTTACATTTTTTTTTATTCTTTAGAAATATAATTCTGTGAACTGAAGAAAATCTTGAACGTCAGTCGAATTCCTATGTTGACAAAACAAAAAGTTTTCCCATAAAATGATGTCAACATAGCAGTGAAATACATTTATGGTTGAAGTGTGGAATGCTAAAACCGTGCTTATAGCACCTGTTGTTTCATTGATTTCTGAAATAAACTTTTTTCACGTTAAAGTTAGTTATGGTAAGTTGGATAGACTGCGAACTTCACACGCCTTATCGGTTCTATTTCCAAGATATTTACTTTAAAATCGGAATAT
>JAGFPH010003060.1:0-28458 GCA_018207615.1 Philaenus spumarius
CTTATAACTTAGCAGTAGATAAAAGCTATTATAATATTTCTATTATATTAATCCCAATCGTGTTATTCTCACCTGGGAATGTAATCGTTTTTAATAAACTATTCACATAAAAAACTTTAATCTATATTTATATATTTTAGGTGTTACCTTACTTAGCATACAAATTTAACAAGCGATTTACATTCTCAACACTTATTTTATTCCAATGAAGTTTATATTCTGACATGCAACATGAAAATCTCTGATTTTATTTTTAAGTTTTATACATTAAGGGGATCGTTTTAAATGGTTCTTGCACATTGTTATAATATATGTATTAATATATACAAAATCAAAAGTCATTACGTGAGTGTCTATTATTTTTAAGTACAACTCAGCAGGAATGTTATAAGCTAAAGAACAATCTAATAATTTAAAGGGAAATTTATTTATATTTGTCACAATTTTCCTCCAACAAACTACACGCTTCTGAGATATTTGAGGAGTCTAGTTTAAGCCGCAATGTAGATTGTTTGTGTTAACACTTGTGGTACAATTTATATTTAATTATTATTAGTCATGCTAAATGTATTCCCGAGAATCGGGGTTATTTGTTTAGTCATGGACAACCCATAAGTTAATAATTAGGTTGGCTAATTAGAACTTTAATTAGGTCAAGGGAGTATAACTGATTCCAGATCTATACAGCCGTCTGTCTGTACAGTCTGTTATATTGCAGTCTAGTAATCACGTTAGTTCATTAAAACCCGCTGTCAAAGCTTATTCTCTTTGTGCAGATAAGTGCATTAAATTGTAATATTTAAGTTACAAGGTTGGAGGCTCAGTAGGTTATAACGGGGAGAAAATTAATTCATGTTAACTTCTAATGTCATCAAGAGAACGTACGTTACAGTTAGTAACATTTGTGGTTTTCTCTTTTTTCCTGAATTTTCTTGTATCTATCTAAATGTTCAACTTTAAAATTAATATGTCCCAAATAAATCATGTTTCAAATTTGTTTGTTTGTTTGTTCAAACTTAAACTCATCTCTTTAATATACAGTACAACCGTTTCACTAGTCATTTGGTATAACAGACTTTTAATGAAATAATGCTCACGCTTTTCTATAAATATTTTTAAATATTCAATATTTAGACTATAGTAATACCCATTACTCTCTACCCTTGTATTTACTTCAATTTATTTGCAACCCACTCTTGTTGATTACTGCAAGACTGAGAATTAAGATAATGAGATAATGAGATAATGAGATTTATTCCACAATCATTTACAAATTAACAACAAAAACAAAATTCGGAACTGACACTGCCACGTATTGCAAGTAAGTCGTGGCAGCGCGATAAGATACAAACAAAGATAATAGAGTCCAGTCCTTATCTTCAGTTCAAAGTCCTTCGCTCTCTGTGCCGTCTTGGGTGAATCAATCCTTCACATCACATTGTAACAGTACAATGATAAGAACTACAAATTTACTATAATTTATACTGAAACACACTTGTTATGATCTAGCACATTTTAACATAATTATATTAACTACAGTTCCTAAGTTAACGTCTATTTAACAATGTTATCTAAAAAACTAACACTCTCCTTAGAAAATAACCAAATTTTTAATCTTTTAAAAAATAATTTACAATTAGAGCTGTTTTTTAGTTCAACAGGCAACTGATTAAAATACTTTGGCCCAACGTATTCATAAGCTTGTCTAAATAGAGATTTGTTGACTTTAGGTGTACGAAAAGTGATACGACTTAAACTTCTTGTGCTATAAACAAGGTTGATTGTTCCCGAATTTCCACTTCTTGTGTAAAATAACCTGAGTACTTTAAAAATGAAAAGGTGTTGTACTGGTAATATATGTAAATACTTAAACAATGGAAAGGAAGTTTCTCTTCTATTTTTCTTTAGAATAATTTTAATAATATGGTTCTGAGTGATTCGCAATTTTTCAATATTATATTTAAAAGTACCTCCCCAACATTGTATAGCATACTGTAATCTGGAATTAACTAAAGCATAATATAACGACTTCATTAAACCCTCGTCACAAATATTGTTCAAAAAATAAAAAGTTCTTATACACGATTTTAATTTATTGCAAAGAAATGAGGTGTATTTTTCCCACGTAAATTTATCATCCAAAATAATCCCAAGATATTGATAATTATCTACTTTCTCGATTGCGGAGCAATTACAATTTTCATCGCTGCAACTTACGTCATGATATTTTAATTCATTGTCAAAAATGAAACTTTTAAAGTCAAAATTCATGTATTTAGTTTTATTTACATTTACTTTCATTCTGTTATTTTGACACCAGGTTCTTAAAGTTTTCAAATCCTGAGAAATGGACCCCCACAAATTTTGAATATTTTTTCCTGTGTAGAAAAGTGCGATGTCGTCCGCAAAAGCACTTGCAATACCCACAAATCTGCCTTCAAGTAAATCATTAATAAAAATTAAAAATAATGTTGCAGATAATACTGAACCCTGCGGAACTCCCGCCTTGACATAGAGTGGCGCGCTTAATTCATTTTTAATCTTCACCTGTTGTTTTCTACCCGTTAAAAAACTTTGAAACCAATTTAAAGATACTCCTCTCACTCCGATAGCTTCTAGCTTGACTAAGAGGATTTTATGGTCCACCAAATCAAAAGCCTTCTGAAAGTCTATGAACAGACCGGAGGTCTTGTTACCGCTGTTTAAATTAGAGTAAATAATGTTTGTTACTTTAAGTAGGGCATCCTCAGTGGATTTCCCTGCTATAAATCCGTATTGATTTTCGCTCAGAAATTCAATGTTGTCCAAATATTTAATAAGCCGTTTTTTCATAACTTTTTCTATAATTTTTGAAAAAACAGATAAAAGGCTAATCGGTCTCAAGTTGTCAATTTTTATTGAGGACTGTTTTTTATAAATTGGTACAACCACGCTTAGTTTAAGTTTTTCAGGAAAAATACCATTTAAAAAGCTCAAATTTATAATGTGTGATAAAATTGGCGAAATTTCGTGAGCAATGTTCTTCAATAAACACACGTTCAAACTATCAAAACCTGAGGATTTTTTTTGCTTCAAATTTTGAATTATTAAAAATACTTCATTAGCAGTGGTCGCTGAAACGAAAAATGAATGAGGTCTGCGAATGAAAGGTCGAGGGTCAGCGTAACCTCTGTTATCTACTACATCGGACTGAGCTTCAATGAAATATTTGTTTATCTCTCCCGCTACCCTTTCCGGTTCTAAGATAATTTCACCGTCAACCAATTCGACCCTCTCAACACCGTTTTTCGCACCCCTCCCAGTAATTCGGTTTATCACCTTCCATTGCATTGCCGAATCACCTTGACATTGTTCGATTTGTTTAGAGTAAAATCTATTCTTTGTCTCTTTTATATCATTCGTCAACCGGTTACAAAATTGCTTGAAATAATTCTTAAAATGCATATCATAAGGCCTTTTCTTAAGGATACAATAAAGCTTTTTCCTTTTACTCAGTTTTCCCAATAGCCTTTTGTTAATCCAGGGACTAATTGAAACAGCTTTTAATTACCTGCCTACACCAAAAGTTAAAGAAATCATCAGGTTTTACAAAACTTAATACCAAACTTTAATTTAGGCCTACTTCGGTCAGTAATATTCGGTAATCAGGTAGACAAGAAGTTAAATAATATGGACAATACTAGTGTAAGTAAATTATTTGCCTAGATTTAATACATTTGTCTTCTGTTTTATCAGTATTGTCATATTTTATGAATTGTTGTGTAGTTTTAAATTTAATTTAAATCACATAGTTTTCAAAATTGTTAATTCCTAATGTCCTATGTGGAGTAATTAGGAACCCTTTTTGGCTACATATAAGAAATTTGCACTTACAGTACACCGGTGGTCTATTTCTCACCTTGTAAAGGCTACTGCGGTTTCAAAAACACAGTATTTACATCATCAGGCCGTACAAAAACAGTCAAATCGCTCAATCGAGGTCGTGACACAAGTATAAAACAATTAAAAAACACAACACACAAACATTAATAACAAGTACAGATTATTTTGGCCAAAATATCGCGTGCGGTACCGGTAACGAACAAAATCTAGACTGCGGAAATATTTAGTTGTCGGTTAGTTGTCATTAAGAATCCCTCCACTCTCTGTTATCTATTATGGCGGTGCGACAAGATGTTTGTTTATAAATGTTGGCTGTCCTTAACGCGGTGTCGTAAATTAAACTGGATTTAAGAGATAGTTTGTCATTAAGGACATTGATATGATCCATTTTTACACCTTTATAGATCTCGAACTCTTCTAAAGGAGTCCATGTAGCTACTTTTTTTACAAAAGTGTAATATTTCCAGGTTATTGTGGATATCAGTGTATTTATGATCCATATCGATAAGATGCTCACTGAAATCAGAGTTTGTGGATAGGGTCCTTTTAGGCAAGTGTTCCTTAAATCTTTTGTTAAAAGAGCGGGCCGTCTGTCCTATATACAACTTGGGGTATTCGCTACAAGTAATTTTGTATATGCCATTCTTGTCATGCTTCTCACTTGCGGTTTTTATTGGTTTATTTAAAATAGAGGATAATTTATTTAAAGTATTAAAAGCAAAGGTAATGTTCTCTTTTGCTAATACATATTTTAAAGTATGGCTTAACGCTGATCCGTATTCCGTGGAAACGTAAATTAGTTTGTCTTACTAATGGTTTTCTTATTTTTATGTTTCCTAATGAGCTTGTCAATGACTGAGCTATCGTATCCATTGGAAACGGCAAAGTACTTAATAGTATCCACTTCCTGCTCGTACTTCACCTTGTCTAAAGGCACTGAGACCAATTGGTTTTCAGTTAGGCATACTAAAATATTCTAGATAAAATTAAAGTTAAACTGTTTCATTACATTTAAGCACAAACGATAAAATGTTGTGTATTTGAGACGGTCAAGGATAACTAAATCAATCCTAACCGTTATTTGCCAAAACGAAATAATAATAATGCTAATAATTTCAACATAAATGAAAAATACATAAAAGTAATTCTTAAATAAAAAACCATAAAAATGGAAAATTACATCGAAGTAAGTTTTAGGCTACCTAATTATTCTATACTTGTATAACTTCTTGGTTTCAATTATTTGTCGGTTTGCAAATTTAGACAAGTCTGTTTTCATTCAATCTCAACTTAAAATTTTATTTCATGGACTGTCTGAAGTAATCTTTTGAGAGACAAAAGCATGTATAAAAGAAAATTGTTATAATCTTGTTTCCTTTAGATTTAGTAAATATTATTTGGGCAGTAATATAATATATATTAAAAGAAGAATGTAATACATGTATGGGTAAAAATTTACTTTAACTTGTCAATCGATTTCTAAGGGAATTTGATATAACATGAAAGAACACACCTAACTGATGGTAGAAACAACAAAAATTTGCCCGGCAAATAATATTTGTAGGAGTTATGAAAGAAATAAAACTTGAAATTGTATAGGTTAAGTTTCGACTTTTCCGCGATATTTGACGTAATTATAACAAAATAAATCACTTCACATACACCAAACATGTAAGAATTAAATAAACTAAACAATATGAACCCCAAAAGTATCCACGAAGCAAGAAAATGTAAAAATAATGTAACAAACATAATTATGTAAACAAATGCATCAAACAATAGGAAGTACCGTTTAACTGCGTATTTAAAATGGAAATTAATCTTCGTTGCCAAATCGAACAATAAGTTATTGTACTAATTAAGGTGTGTATAAATCAAGGTAACTAGATAGTAAAGGTTGCCTCATTTGAGAAATAATATTTCGTCGTATTATCACTTTATATAATTAGAATAAAAAAAAAACTAGATGACTTACCTAAACTGTTTAGTCACAGTATTTTTCCGATAACAGTATGATTATAATATTTGTATAATTATAATATTTCGTCGTATTATCACATTATTTATAATTCGAATGAGTTGCCTAAACTGTTCGTTTCAAAACAACAAGAACAATCCGGCAACGCTGGTAGATCGGTGAGAAAAACATGTCGGCACTTTACAATGTAATTCTCCATAAGGAACTTTTTATTAGAAAGTTTTTAATGTTTTTAATGTTGTACGTGTTGAAGATGGTTAAATATTGGTTTCCCGGCATCAGTGAAGTGTATAAATACTATATTCATTAAGAAAAAAGTTCAGGTTTGTGTGTTTATAGTAGTTTTGATTGACAAGTTAAAGTAAACAAATACCCATGTATGCACATAAGAATGCCTGCTTTAGCTGTTAAATATTATTATTTTCATTGTTTCACTAACTAATTTTGAACCTTTTATATTTTTTTATTTAAAACCTAAATTTAATTAGCAAAACATTTGGTACACCTCTAATGGCTTTAATTGTAGGAAAATCAGCTATATGAGTTGCATGCGTTCAAAATATTATTGTTTGTAATATAATACATCCTACTAACAATACAAATATACACATTGTTTATTACACTATAATTAGGCACAAGTACAACAAGTTATATTTTATGTATAAAGTATATTATCAGTATGAGCCTCGATCAAGAACTACAAGTAAAGAAACACACTTTCTTATATTGAATTAAATTATTACATTTTGTACATGAAGTATATATGGCAATTGTTTACATGACCCATACATTATGTCGTTGTACTCAAGTATCTAACGCGTAATAGTTTTATAACGTAAGTTATTTAAACAAATAATATTCTTAGATTTGATTATAAACTAGCAATTAAACCTAAATATTTAACCTGTATAAAATACAATTTTATTGTATGAATTAATACCTTTTAGATTATATTTAGGTGTTTATTTTAGATTATATTCGCTAGTCTTTTTTGTAATAATTTAATCATTTTATCAACAGTAACCATTTTATATTAATACAAGAAATGTATACAAGTGTTGTATGTATAAAAATGTATGTGATTTCAAAACAACAACAGTACGTGTTTAAACAGATATTTCGTCGGCGTTGCCGCTTTACATATTAACCACTTTAAATATATATATAGCCAAAGGTATTTGTATTTAAATTTTAAGGTCTTCTTTTGAATAAATTGTTGCTTACAAGACGCTTGTAGTGTGAACTGACATGAAAACTGTAGACTTGTGGTTTGATTAAAATTCATAATATATATCGCAATTGAGTTCGGAAAAGATTGCTGCGCTTCCCAAAGAGTAACAATATTATTTAATGCTGTAAATATATCCTCTTTCTCTAAATTCCTTGAAATAATTTGTAATTCTACTTGTTGGAGTTAAATGGAAGTGAGGTATAAATATTCCTAATATTTCACCAACAAATAAATTCGTCATTAATAATTATTCCATACAGTGTCACTTACTGTATTACATTATTTGAAATTTTCCAAATGAAATAGTTTTACACATAATTAAAAAACCACAGTAATTAATTGTTATATTATACTTAACGATAGTTAAATAAAAAATGGAGAAACAATAAAAGATTGTTAAACTTTATTTTACTAACAATATTGCTATACTAATATTATAAAGAGGTCAAATTTGATTTTTTGTATGTAGGGGGTAATCTGTTTACCTAGTGAACCGATTGAAAAAATAATTTTACCAATAAAAAGCTACACTATCCTTAAGTAACATAGCCTAGAATTAGTTTTGATTTAAGGGTTGAAACAACCCCTAAAACAATAAATATTAATTGTTGTTGTTTCCTTAAAGCTAGAGAGCTGAAGTTTTGTACATTTATTTCTTACAAGATACATAAAAAAAATCATTGACATGTTTTCGTGTGCTGCTAAGAGGTGAAAATGTAGTAACAACCCCTACAAACAAATTTTAATTACTATACTTAAAACAAGAGAACAGAAAATTTGGCACATTTATTTGAAGTGTTTTATAGGAAATAAAATAAATAATAACACAAGCTATTTAAATAGTTATGTCTAATGGGTGAAGTCTGGGGTAACAGCACCTTTACAATAAAAATAAATTGTTATACTTCCCATTATTGACACCTTTGTTTCATAAGTGGTAATCTGTTTGCGTTTGCTTCACCGCGGGGGTTTGGCGAGCGAAGGGAGCAGGGGGCGTAGCCCTCTATAATGAAATATAAATAGGTGGGTACATTGCACACTAAAAGTAAACAAACCTTTAATTTAAAGTTGAATACTTACTTTATTTCCACTACGATAAGCAGTAGGCTTATTCTTAGCGTTGCCTCAGACTTTTATCCGTTAAGCGGTTGAGCCGTTTTACTTACAACTTCCACAATCTTCTCACGGAGCTCAAGGGCTACTGTTTAAAAATACCCTTCTTTTAGCGTACCCCCGTTGCAACAGGTTATATTAAGAAAGTTAGACGATAAAAGATCCGCTTTACGTGACATCACACTATTTCTAAAGGTGGTGAGATTACCTGGCTGAAAACAAAAGAAAATAGGCAGCATGTACACTTTTTGAAACAGATGGCAACCAAACAAATTATTAAGTAAAATATTTTATTGCCTTTTTATAATTTATTTTGACTCGACTAAACATTTGATTAACAAAACGCACTTGGTAGACACAATTACTGTATTTAATGGAAATATTGTATTTAATAAGTGGGTTTTCAGAGTTGAATATAACATTTCAAAATAAATCAAACATTGGCTTTCTTTTTTGTAATACCGTGTCTCAAAAGAAAAACGTAACACTTACTCATTTGTCTCACATCCAAATTTCTCCGGAATGTTTGAAAGTTGCACAATTAAATTGTAATAGTTCCAAATCAATCTATCCACACAATACATATTACAATTATAATAACTAAAAATTATTTTACCTTAAATTTGTTTTGCTAAAATTTGGTATACCAACACTAAATATTTTTACAAAGCGATTGGGTGGGATATTTTATGAAAGGGATATTTATATATTGTGGGGGGATATTTGTCGGTATCTGTTCCTAGGCAGTTCTGTGTTGTATAGTTTTTAAGATTATCCCGAGTATCTTGTTAATACACCTATTTCCCCCACTTCCTAAAAAGTACATCAGCTTTATTAATTTTTTTTTTTTTAAATATAGTTACAGAAACTAAACACATTTGTTTAATATTCAAGTAATACTGTCAAATCAAAGGGTTTTTCGTAGTATCATTTAGAGGTACGGTTTTCTGGCATGATACGGGTAGAAGTACATACTATACAACGTATTCTTTAAATTTATAAGGGAAGATAAATCCAAGAAAGCTTTAATTATGAAAGTTTTATCATTGGAACGAATGTGAAAGACGGAATTTATGTTGTTGTATACTATACCAATTTCCCCACGCAATAACACCATTTATAATTTAAACTCAAGTGGTCTTGTCACCACAATAGATTTTATTGTTTAATGGATATTTGACATCAGTGATTAGATTGCATAGTAGACAAATCTATTTTTTTTACATATTTGTTCATTGGTACTTAAGTGTTACATGACTAGTTATAAGTAGGACTTGTGAAAAATAATTCACGTCATGTGCATAAGCACTGCATGATCGCCAAACTGTCAATGGTTGACAAAACAATTCAAATGATAAAAAATATGTTACATAATGTCAGGTCATGTGAATTTCAGTATAAAATATCCAAAAAGAAGAATTTACATATAATATAATACATTAGGTGATGATTAGTGATACAATATTTTTTTAATAATTTAATTACACTCAGGATTTAAAAATGTTTGTCTGAAAACGATAGACAAATCATGTAAAAAGTGCCCGAGTGTCGATAAAATAGAGTAATTTGTACTTGCTTCGTTTGAAATAACATAATAACACCACTTATTTTTTATTCAAATAATTTAGATTGGTGTCTATATGTAAATTTAGTTGTGTAAACTAGAAAGGACGGCAATATATAATACGGCTAAAGAGTAACAATGTAATTTGTTTTCACCCCAGCAGGAAGCATGTAGTTAGGCAACTGACTTAGAGGACCTGTGGCGATATAACTTTTCTTGATTAGCATAAACATAACTTTATACACACTTGTTTGTCTCAATTAATATTTGTTTTAAAACCATCTCGAAACTGAGGGGTTGATTTTTACTTGTTTGGTGATTTATAATAAGTTAATTAATTAATTACAAGATAATACCTATTAGCCCAGTCGGTGAAGGTTACAACTACCAGTAATTTACAATACGACTGATTTTTTTTTATGAGTACATTAAAGTATGTAGATTAGCATAAAAAAATATTTACCAGTCCATCGATTTCTCAAAGTCGAAAAAAAAAATCGAAAAACGTTTTTTTCGATTATCCTTAATATTTTGAGCTGGGATGAAGATAAAAAACAATGAAAAATACCACCGCATAGGGGAAGTATTTTTTCATTAAAAAAGGACATATGTATTTCTTTCCTCCGAGCAATGGTTTGTCTGGAAAAAATCGTTAATGCAGGTATGTATTTTGCAGCAGGGGAAATCACTAAAAGTTGAAATCTCATTCATATATGAAGCGTTTGGCTAAATTGGCTGAATTTTAATACATCGAATTGAAACTGGACATAGGAGTTAAAATACTTATGTATATTTAATTTTTTTTTTAATAAATAAATTATTTAAATATTTGGGTGATTCTCCTGTTAGGGGAACGTTTAAAGCAACACTTTTGGACAAATTTAAACATAATTAAACTTTTTTTTTACATATTTTCTTTCTTAGTACCAAAATTAAAAAGAATATACCTCAGCAGAGCTGAACACCCAGTTTTTTTAAAGTTTTTTAATAAATAAAAAACTCAGTATCCACGCTAGTGACATCACCAGCCATGCTAGTGACAAAAATGTAAAAGAAAACAAACAATTCTTCAAAAACATGTTATTTATTGTTTATTTACAATGGGGTATGTATTTTAAACATAAATACTTGTAAAAGGGCAGAAAAACATAAAAGTGGAATAGGCCTATTGCCCTACTATACAACGTTTAGAGCCATTGCCTTAATTATATTGATGAATGGGTTTTATTTTAGAAAACTTGTTGGCCTAAGTTAGGGTGATTGAGACAAAATATTACAGGTGACAAGTTGTTAAATAAAATAATTGCATATTAAGGACTAGGTCAACAGTTCATTAGATTTATATGAAATAATAAACTAAATGCTAAAAAACTACACTAAAAGCTATCGAAAGTGAAATATGCGGCTCGGCTGCTACATGGTTTGGGAGGTTCTATTTTTTTCACAATGAAACAATAGGGGTATTTATGTTGGTTAGTAGCTGAAGGCCACTTAAACTTCTTCTGATCAGCATCTGTAGGGTGCATGACATTGACTTCAACTAGTTCTGCTTCCTTTGACATCACCTCTCCAGGATACAAAGCTCCGTCATATTTGATAATAACCCACTGTCCAATGTTTATATCCTCATCTAAAACAATAAATTTAATTTGCTTGTGTATTATAGTATAAAAATATTGTGTTTGTATAAAAATATACTTATACAGAATGTTAAAATATGACTAAATCAAATAAGATTTAAAAAAGAAATACAACATTCCTATCTTAAAAAGGTATAAACAAAATTATTTTTAAAAGCTGCTTTTACTGAAACCCAAACATTTACACAAAACTGAAACTCAAAATTTATATTTTTACCGTACATATAAGCTGGTCTGTACCTTTTTGTTTTGGTTGCAGCCCTCCTTTTACATTCCACAAGACCCTCTTGAGACTATATGAAAATGTTTGCATTCCTCTCCTCCTTTGCAGGTGGTGCAAGATAAGGAGCGGTACATAGTTGAAGAGGTTACCTTCTACCACGTAATTTGATGTACAGTACTTGCATTGTGCATTTTATGGGTTTAAGGTCAATTTTGTTTTGTAACAACCACAGATGTTCCTCTTCAACCTGGCATGTGTCCACTTTCAGTAGATTGATGTTTTGTATTGACTGAACAAAACGATAAATAAAGCATCAAATAATGCATAAATCAAGCATTGGAATTATCCTTTCCTTCTGCGACTACTCGGTCTGCGGTGCTTTTCAAAGTTCCCCCGATTCCATCTGGGGCCGCTTTACCATGGCCTGCTTCAGAGTAGTGCCATGTGATAGTTTCCAAACAAGGAAACAGTTCTCGAAGACGGTTAGTCATAAGAAAAAACATTTTCCCGTTTCGATACTGACTATTCGGGATATCTGATAAAAGTGCAAGTTAACTACATGAGGGAATCTAGAAAGATAGGCAGACAAAACAGGCCTAAGGTGAGCTATAATTGCCTGAGCATTATAGTTTAGGGAAGGAGATAGAGTTGCGAATCCTTCTTTAAAATCCTTGGAGTAAATCACTCCAGTATGAATTGTGACTTGATGCCTGGAAGCACCAAAGTGAACAGATTGAGGTTCCGTTGCAAACTTACATTGGTAATTCTCTGAGAAGTCAATGTGCAAAAATAATAGGCACCTTTATAGGCTACCTGGGTAATAGGAGGGGGCTGGATTTTAATAAATACCCATTTTAAATCACTCTTTTAAAAGTTCAAGTAAAACCTAACAAACAGTAGAGATGCCTAATTTAAGGCTGTTAATTTTTTGGGCAGAGCACCTATTAAATGTTTAGTTGGTGTACATATAGTAGAAACAATTTTTTATAAGTGTTATTCCATAATTAAAATAATAACATTGCAAAAGCAGATGTAACAGCTTAAATTTGTAATCATGCTCACTAGCATGGATATAAGTCACTAGCATGGCGAACAAACATCCATGCTAGTGACATAAAAATGAACCATGCTAGTGACAAAAAGGAAGCCAAGTTGATTTTGTCAGTTTGAGGTTAGACTTGAGAGCATGGCTATGAGCACAGTTTGTTGTTTGCCAAATGATTGATCTTAATTGGTTTTGGTTAAGTGTTTACTATTTATATTTACAAAGATATAAAGACCACGCTAGTGACTAATATAAAATGTACTTACCTGTTTTCAACAGAAGTTTTTCTAAAAAGTAGTTTACAACACAATCCAAACTGATGTAACTCCAACAAACAATGAAAACACTCTACAGTGATGCCACCTGTAGGAGTCAGAGGGAGGAAAAATTCCCTAAACATATTCAACTGCTATTTCAAAATCATCCATGCTAGTGACCACAAATTTCTGGGACCACTTTTAAAAATGTTTGGGATTTGTACTATTATAAGTAAAGATTAACTAATTACATTTCTAAATAGTGTAACAAAGTAGGGAATGGGAAAAAATTATTATTATTAATGAACAGTAGTTTTATATTAATAAAAAATACATATAAAGTTCAAAAACTAGGTTTGGGACATCCACGCTAGTGACATTTTGGGATAAAAAAAATTATATATAATTTTTTTTAGTGTACTTATGAATAAATTAAGTATTAGTACATGTAAATAAACTTGTGACAACCATAAAAAAAATGATTTCATGCCCAACTTTGCTTTAAAATGTGACGACACGCATGGGACATGGTTCGTTCCCCTAATTGGAGAATCACCCATTTATATTTAATGATATAAAATAAACAAAAGTTCAACTCCAACCACCTAACTCCAAGGAGGACAATGACTTGTTTGGTCGGAACATTCATTACATGGTGATGGCATAACCGCCATTTTGTATAATGTTGACGTACCTTACTTTGCTTGGTGTCAAAATGTTTCTGATATAAGGACAAAAATGTAAGTGTCACAAGCCGTTTGTTTACATTTTAAATTGAGTTGGGCCTACAGGACCCATACGGGGAGAGGGTAGTGGTCTTTAAAATTTGTACAAGAAATTACTAATCATCTGTTTACTTTAGTTGGTTGATAATTTTTGGAAATACCCTGATTATTGAGTTCGTGGTATTTAGTTGTATATCATACATAAATAATGGTATCTTAAAGTAAATTGTTAAATTTATTTATGAACATCTTTAAATGCTATTAGTTTAGGTCTTGTTCAAGTATATAAATTCATAAGTGAGTATTTTTACTGTAATTTTCACTTATACGTTAATAATAATAACATTTATTTAAATTTTAACAAATTATTTCATAAAATATTATTTCTTAAATTATTTCTTTTCCATGAGAATGAAGTGCATAAATATATCTTTATTTTTAAATGAAAGAATATCTCCATTTCAGGATATGGATACACGGTAATGTAAAGAAAACGTGTTTACTCTGTTGCTGAAGTCAAGTTATTTAGCCCCAGGACTTGGCTTGTATTGTTACGCAGTAAAATGTCTGAGTTACTGTCTTTAACAGTATTTTCTTTGTTTGTGTTTCAGCTATTGAATTACAAACTCAACTATTTGACTAGGATATCATTTTATAGTTAATTTACTTAAGGCCTTGCTTTTTTTTTTACTGGCTATGAAATATATATAACATTGCTTACAATGATTTACGCAGGTGAAAATTCTATATAGTACTTTAGGGTTGGGCTTAATTTATAGAATACAACTGTTTAAGTCAGTTTGTTTATTTGTTTAAACTTATGTGTCGAAACAAGCTTCTCGTTTTTTATTGTACAAGAAATTGAGGTATTAGTCATATGTCAAATTGAAGAACAATAATATATAAATGTTATAATTCACATAAATGATTATCATACAGAAACGTAGAGTACAAAACCATTCTATAAAAAACGGACGCTGTAACATTGAATTAAATTGTATCCAGTCTGTGCAAGTTATGTTGTTGTTAATTTAAGTTAAATACTATAGATAGATTTATTAGACGGTGACCTGCGCGGAAAATCTTGCTCATGTAGGAGAGGTAGGTGAAGGTTCCCCACCATCGCGCACCTTGTGCGCCGACGCAAACACACCCCCCAGCCATCTCCTCTTTTCAGATCTCAGCAGCAAATACGAGGTGCGCGGTGGTGGGGAACCTTCACCTACCTCTCCTACATGCGCAAGATTTTCCGCGCAGGTCGCCGTTAAATAAATCCATCTATAGTTACGTAACAACATGAAGTTTCTTGTTAAATATATTATGAACAAATCGTGCATTTTGTCAAAAACTGTTACAAACATAAAATTTATATATATTTGTTTACAATAATTATCTGATTATGTTTCTGTTCTAGTTTGTACGATTTTATTATTTTCAATCATACAGTCCTTTTATTTATGGTATGAATTCAAGAAGAAAGTCCTTTGTTAAGTAAGTAATACTTTTTGTTCATTACTAAATCAGACTGCTCATCTAATAAAATAATGTTAGCAGAAAGTGTTTCCAGTAATTTACTTTTAGAATATACTCTTACAATTCGACAGTAATTAATTAAGGAAAATGTACAATGCTCAAATAATTACACCGACTTAAAATAACAAGAAATGTATAGCTGTTATTTCTGGATATAGTTAAGTAAATATAAAGTATATAATAAAAACAAGCGGCTCATTAATTATTATCAATATGAAAAATTGTTTTAAAATGTACGAAAAAAATTTGCCAAAGATGTACAAACTTAGCTCTATTTACTATATAACGACGAAGATACGACAAGACTACAAAGAACCGAACTTGTAGATCTTCAAAAAAATCCACCCCTGCTAGTCCAACCAGTTTTTCGGTAGGTATTACCATTTAGCTATAACATAAACGTAAATGGTAAAAATCCCAGTCACTGAATTTTTTGGGATAAAAATTACAGTTACAAATTCTTGCAATGTTTTATCGATTACAGGAAGGAATAAGAAGCAAAATTTCAAGTTTCTAGGTTTTTTCTAAAATTTTTACAAGTTTTTACAAAGTTTCTACAATTTTCTGTTTGTATTGTTATAATAATTATTATAACAATAATTAACTACAGTAAAAACCGAATCATAATTATCATAAATATTTCTAAAGAAAGGTTCAAACATAAATTATAATTTTTTTTTTATCGTTAGGCCTGAATGTTTTATAGAAAACAAATTATATAAATAGTTTGAAACGTAAATAGAAACGTTTATTACATGTTTGCGTAAATACAAGTAATTACAACACAAAACGGGCATTATACAACCAAAGTGACTCTGCTAATTCAGTTCATTGTAATGTAATGAAACCAAGCCTCTGCATATTCATTGCCTTCTTACTGCATTGCGACTAAATGTACACAACGCAGAACACCTCTACATTCCGGTCTGTTCTAAAATGTATACATATCATTTTAGATTACTACAGTAATCTCTTACTACCATTTGAGTAATACAAGATTAAAATAAACATGTATGCAGAAGCTCGGATCGTATTAAATTAGTTTTTTTTTTTACAATATTTTTTTCAACATAACTAAAATATCCACTACTGTATAAGAAGGCACAATTCCACTATGTGTTATAGTTAGTTAAGAGTCACAGAAAAAGTATGATGATCTCCTAAAATTTATTTTCACTTGTTTCTTGTATGCATCCTTAATTTTAATTTTAAAATATTATTGCAACAAAACTAGAATACACTGGACTAATCAGTTTAGGGTTTTTTGGTTTCATTTTCTTATTGTTTAGCTAATATAGGGTTTAATCTTCTGAAATTATAAAACCAGTATCTTTGAGTTTCTAAGATTTTCTTAAGCACTTTTTTAGATACTTCTCAGCACTAATTAAAAAAAAAAAAAACTCACAAACACAGCTTACGGAAAATACAAAACGCTTACTTGTACCAAAAAGTTTAGGAAATGTAGGCTAACTATAAGGTGTAACAAACATACAACCTTTTTATCTGCATTTATAATTTAAATTCAAGGCGAGTTATTTAAGGAAGCTTATACCTAACTACCTAGATCCAAGCATTCATCTTGGGTAAGGCTCGTTAGTCTTGAGTAGTGATTTATTTATTTAATATAAAAAATATATATATTTGATCAAACAGGACTTTATTAAATATACTGCACAATTCCCCAAAACGTTACTTCTTTTACTCTTACTTCTATTTTTAATTTTAATTTGTTTCACTCTCCTCGCTATAGAATTGTACCTTGTCTTTTGCTTTCATTACTGTCATTCTCCCTTTACTTATTCTGACATTTACTCATTGTGTTTTATATCATTTTGAAGATGTGAATAATTTGTTTTTCTTAAGGGGATTGTCTACTGAAAATAGTTATTTTTAAATTTTTTTCTCATTATTTAAACCCTTATTCTTATATGATGAAAGAAACACAATTTTATGAATATCTGACAATCTGTTCACCTACCAAAGCTCTCCGTCTGTAATTCTCGTAGCCCGAAAATGATCGCTTTCCGACCAGCAGCGTTTTCTCCGCTTCGCCGGAAAACTAACTCTGTCCCACAGAGTCTCCGCCCGGCACACAAAATATACTGACCTTAGATCTAGATCAGTATAACCCTTTTATAGTTTGTCAGATTATCAAATTGTTTCTTTGTAAGTGTGCTTTACTCGAATCAGCTATTTCACAACACTTTGCATTATTACTCAACTTTGCTCCATTTTCTGTGTCTTCGTCTTAGGCTTGTATATTCTAAACTATACTAAACTTTATTTTTGTATTATATTTATCTATATTTATATCTTAAACCTACCCTATAATCTTAATAACACCCCTTCCAGAAAAATTTCGTCCCCGACATTTGCTATAGTTCGGGAAAATCCCTGGGGGGTGTCCTCATTGCTACTACCCTATTTAATGTATTTATTCTTATACCTAGAAATAAATAATGATTAAAGTTAACGTAGCTGACCAAGCGCCTAATACTAAAAGTTCTAACGAGGTTGTGTCCACCACGTCCGACCATGATTTGGGAACGGTTACAGGATTGAAGGCATCCGCTTCGATGTGGTTGTGGACAAACAGTGCTGGGGTGGATATGGTCCAGTTATTGTCAAGGATGTGGGATATGTGGACTAACTTGGGTCGTTCCTGGGAAGTGAAGGGTTTCAGTTCCAGGGATGTAAGTGTGGTCCAGGAAATGGGCAGGATATGGTGTACAGCGGGTTTCATGGTTGTCCTCCTAACGCATTGAACTGCTCGCTGATCAGGATGTTCTGGCCCTCTCTCAGAGAGCAATGACAGGGTATGGACACCTTTACGGTACCTAGGATTCCTTGGGATACGTTTAAGTTGTGGATCTCGTGGTTACACAATAAATGGGTTCGGGATGTTGGATGGGTTATGGTATTTAGGTCTGGTTTGATCTCTGTGATCATGGGTTGGCCCTTGTTCGGAGTACAGTGGAACGTGAAACTCCGTGCTATTCTGTTCAGGTCTCCTCCCTTGAGAAGCTGCGCGGCGCATCCCTCAGATATCGACCCCGATATCCTCTGCCGTGGTAAGAAACACACCCCCGTGCTTCGTGGTTGACAATCCGCTAGCTGCGCTTTGTTAAGGGACCTCAACGACGCCCCGTCGATTGCAATTATCGTTCTTTCTTGTGACAGCAAACACGTGTGGTTGTTCCAGCTCAATGGAATCGGTATGTACTCGTGTAGCTCCCATATTGACTTCGAGTTGTGTATAGGCACCCTGATCGTGAAGACTATGGATTGTGGAGTTATGACGCAGGATGTGATGGGTAAGTGGTAGTATTGTTCGATGCTTTCCCTGGGAATGTACAAGGTCATTTGCTGTCTTGCTAGACGGGATTGTAGGGTTTTTAGGTCTTTGAGTAGGGTATCTGTGGGTATGGCCGTATGTGTGGACACGTGATTTCTACAATTAGTTATAATGGTATCTAACATCGCAAACTGCGCATTATAAAATATCTGTTTTTGTTGCTCTAATACATAGTTTATAAATGCCTCATATAACCTGTCGCTACCCTCCTTGCTCTGCCTGCTGGCATCATTCTGGTAATCCGCTAAGGTGTCGTGTACCATCCGTAGGATCGTTGAGATGTTTTTTTGTGTACTCTCCGAACGTGGTTGTAGTCGTCACCAAATCCGCGTGATCACCTCTTATTACCTGCTGCATTTTGTTAATGTGGTCATTGACTGACTCCTCGTTGGTCGTGAGTAAGTGCATCTGGCTGTCCGTCCCCGTACCACAACACCAATAGAAAACATCCCCGATTGACACGATCGCCCTTTTGGTACGATGTCCACTGCTGTTGTTCCAGTCGTGCGTGCAGACTGTATGCCGCTGTAGTTCCTGGGTCGCTCTCTGTACTTCCACGATGGCTGCTACCGCCTTGCACACTGGTTTGGCTGCTGTTTCTAAACAAGAAAAAGTGATCGGGTTGGGAACTGCTGTTTGGGACATAGGATTGACGGAAAAAATGTAGGTTAATGGGATTGTGGCTTCATATATGTATTCTGCTGCTATGGTTTTGAAGTATGCTCCAGTGGTGACCGCAACTGGCATGCCGGTAACGCTTCCCTGGTTTATGATCATCCCTGTTACCAGAAGCACGATTGCACCACAGTCGTCCGTGCGCCCTTCCTAGAACATACTTGTTTTCCATTATTGTTCGATGACGTTTTCTTTCTGTCAGCCGCCTCGCTTTTCGTTTCTAACTATTGTTGCTGGAACTGAGCAAACATCATGTTTCAATATTCATCATTTAAATAAAACAATAATAAAAGAAAACTTACTACCATACTACTACTGTGGTTGTTTCGCCTTAAAGGTGCCAAGAAAAACAAACTGTGGCTTAAAATAAAGACAATGTTTAAAATGAGCTCTAAAAAAAAATCTTATACCTAAAAAAACTTTAAATGCTGTAATCCCCCCCCCTCTACACCTATACTATGCCCTACACTATATGGTACACTATATTCTAACTTATTATGCGTTATCCGAAATGTTGTACTTCTTCATCCGCGCTACATGTATCACCTCCGGATGCAACCGCCCGTACCTGTACAACTCTAGCTCGTAGTTCAAAGGCGAGACCTTCCGTAGTACCGTGTATGGTCCCGAATAATCCTGGGCTAGTTTATTTACCTTCTTTGGCTCTTTGACCAACACTTTGGCCAAGATACCAAGGTAATACCTAGATCTAGTATTATGAAAATAATGCTGTATGAGTATAATTGAATTGCGTAAGTCTAACCTTGTAACGTAGAACAAAACTCTACGGGCCTTTTCCCGCTGAGGTTTTCTTGTTTTTCAGGTACAACATTCGATATTCCAAAATAACGGATAAAGATATAAGGATGAAACTTTTAGTGGTTTATTACAGATGTACAAACTAAATCTTCATGTCATTTGATGGTTATAATAAGTAGCATAATTCTTTTCTTTTATAAAATAAAAAAATTGATTTTTTCAAATTCAATAACAAATTTTGTGAATAATTTTATTTGTAGCTTCCCTATAGATATAAATATAATTTCACATGAAATTATGTCTTATTATTACCTACAATTTGAGACTAAGAACAACAAGATTGGACGTATGGTTCCCAAGGAATATCAATTTGAAAAAAAAACGATTACATTTTCTCTAAAAATACGTACATATATACTTACATAAATTTTGTAAAATTTAAAATTTAATTATTTTTTCTTCATCTAGGCCTAGTTACCATAGTAAAAAGTAAGAATTTGAAGGAAATACAGATTTTTTATTTCAGTAGATAATCCCCTTAAAGTTAGTGAAAATGATTATAGAATTCCAAGAATATATAACTGAAGCAGTTACCCATGCTTTGCTACAGGGAATTTGTTTTTTTCATCACAATATGGCTCACAATACTATTATACTGACTATCACATACAGGTAGTCTGACTAGAAAATGGTGTATATTGGATTGCAGCTACTACGGGAACTATGATTGTGTTTTCAGTAATAAACGAGTATAGTAGTGGCATGCGCATGAAATAATAGATTGTATTATATTCTGTTACAACATGGAAATTTGATTGTGTTTTCAGTACTAAACGCCTATTAGTCCAGTCATGTTAGACAAATTACCTAAAAGAACCCTTATAAGCTATGGATTTGGTATGTATGTTATATTTAGCTACTTTAATAACATACTAAAAGTCCTCGCAAAAAAAACTGTGATACGGCAGCCATCTTGGAAAATGGCGTCCAAAAAAAGTTTTTACCCATAACTCAAAAACTATTCATCATTCAAAAAAAGTTAGGAAAAAAATATTTGTCTCAAAAAGAGCTACAACCTTTGCAATTACCAATGTTCAATAAAATTTACCGCTTAGCCATAAAATGCAATTTTTGTAAAACAATTTTGACAATTAATATAAAAAATGAAAAACACTAATTACCATTACGGAAAGTTATAAAGAAATTTTTAACAAATAATGTTTTGTTTTAATTTAAAGATTAAAATTTTCTGAACAGTTCATACCAATAACATAAATTTTCTCTTTTCATTTATATTTGATCAGAGTTATTAAACGTTACACTGCTGATGCCTTCGGTGCATTTTGCTACCAAGATAGTCTACCAAAGTAAACTTCTTCTGAGATAACTATGGTTCAAGCATGGTATTTGGTATGTACAAGCTTCAGGGCATTTAACGTGCCTTTTTCAAATACAGCTGAAGTTGTGTCACAACCTGTTGCTGCTTGTACAAATAGAATAACCTCGCCGAATTCTCCCAGTACCGTTTGTTGTCAGTAGGCCTACCGTTGACAAGATTTTCTTTTACCCAGCTGGGCTGCCTGATCAGGATAACCATCAAAAACCACCAAATACCTGTCCTTGAAGTGAGACCATATATATGAAATGTAACAATTAATTACTTCCTCGTAAGTAGCAGGTCGTAGCCATTTAACAGTGTGCAAGAGTGGTCCGCCATCTACATTGCACGTACATTCATCAAGAACGTTTATTGATTCCTCAGGTAGAAAGGATTTTACAAGCGAAGATTTTACTTTTTACTTTTCTTAGACGAATAATTCAGGTACTTCCGATATAACCACATTGTTTCCAAGCAGACACTGGTTAAGGTTTTAATCTGGCATCTTTACCCCCAACAAGGGATGCAGCAGCTCTGCATTCTTATCGTGTGTACCTTCAAATCTAGCAGTGGAAATGAGATCAAATAAATGGAATCTTCTGACTAGGGTTGAACAAAAATTGGAAGTATATTAACTCCCATGTTCATGACCGAAGGTCCTGTTTCATCTGAGCTATTAACACTTATTTCTTGCACCTCCAAGTACAACTGTACCAACAGGTGTTACTTTCATAAGTCTATGTTTCAGTGTTCTGCCTTGTGTCGACACTGCCAAGGTCTGCCAGGCGGAAATTCTGGGCAAGCTGAAGAATAGAATTGAGGTTGTCTGATGATGAATTGAGGTTATATACCAGTTGTGGGAATTTAGCAAAAAATGTATTAAAGGTGGTTGTTTGTTAATTTAGATGTACTAAATTATTTCCACTTTTTTATATTTAATTTCGTAATTATTTTAAATTCAAATATAAATTCTCCTAGATAACTGCGCCATCACGTGAGTATTTTGGGAGGACTTTTATTATCAGTAGGTAAATGCAGTATACATACCAAATATAATGCTTGTACCATATTGAACTCAGTAGGAATTTACTATGGTAGCCTATCTTGGTAGCGAAATGCAACGAAGGCATCAGTGTAGTTTAACATTTAAAAATTCAAATATAAATGAAAATCGAAAAGTTATGTTATTGGTATGAAACTGTTCAGGAAATTCCAATCTTCAAATTAAAACAAAAATGTGTTTGTTAAAAATTTCTTTATAACTTTCCGTAACGGTAATTAGTGTTTTTTTTTTAAATTATCAAAATGGTTTTCCAAATATTGTATTTTATGGCTAAACGGTTTATTTCATTGAAAATTGCTCAATGCAAAAGTTGCAGCTCTTTTTGTGACAAACATTTGTTATTTAAAAAAAAAATTATAGGATGAATAGTTTATGTTATTGTCAAAAAACTGATTTTTGGACGCCATTTTCCAAGATGGCGGGCGTAGCACATGATTTTTTTACGAGGACTTTTAGCGTGTTATTAAAGTAGCTAAATACAACATATATACCAAATTCCTTGCTTATAAGAGTTTTTTTTTAGGTAATGGGGTAATTTTGATTTAAAATAACTACAATATATTGGAGTGGCAGGAATATGAAAATAATGTATTGTATTATATTGGGATACATCTTGGAACTGTTATTGTGTGTTCAGTATCAAACGCCTATTGTATTGGCAGGAACATGAAATAATTGATTGTATTTCTGTTTAAAGGCTAGTTAATCAAAATGTTTACGAAATTAACTGTGTATAACCAAAATTATATTTGCATAAAAACATTATGTGATCTAAAACAAATAAATATTGCAAGACGGTTAAAACATAGATTGTTAAATTTTAGTATGAAATAATGATTAATTTGAATACTCAATTATACGTACTGGTATTAAAACTATTACCCAATATCTGTAGTGATATTAGGTGTTAATTCTCTGACACATTGATTTGTTGTCAACCCATTTATTTTTGCAGTATTCTATTGCGGATATCAACCTATTACTTACAACCTGCAAAACATTGTAATTCTAACGTCTTGCTCTTTACAACCAGTAATAATTAAATTGTTGATTTCCTATTACATCATCTACTTCTTCAGAATAAATTCCAATTGTTTATCCTCAATAGGTCATTAATTGTAATAGTATGTCATGCAGACCAATAATATGGCTCACTGATATCAGGTCTACATTGACTTTCTACAAGCCAAAGCAAGTTAAACTTAAAAAAAAATATAAATTATAATCGTTTTATTTGGTTGATGATTGATGACTTATTTTGTATTCATTTGAAAATATTACTCAGAAAGCTTTTTAAATAATTGACGATCACTAAGCATTAAATAGTTGTTACTCTTTGCGATATAATAAAAGACATGTAAATAATTTATAAAAACAATCAGGCGTTTGATTAGGCATTAATAAAGTATGTTAGTACCACCTGGAAATATGCATACTCTAAACTGGCTTTTCAGCGTTTCTAAACTATTTCAACAACAGCTTAAATCTTCTGTGCATGGTATCCTTTTGATTCAAAATGGTGAATTAGAGCTTCCATGGATACATTTATCTTCAATTGAAGTTGGAGAAATTTTTCTGTCTTCGGTTTTTATTGGACAAGTTTTTATGCATTGCTTTAGCAAATTTTTCTAGCAAACCAATGGTGCTTACAGCAGGATTTGCTTGGAATTTAAGAAATAAGCAGCCATATTGGCAAAAATTTCGATTTGTATAAACTAATTATTCTTATTTAGGTAAAATGAGGAGATTAGGGATCCAATAATTTGATCGTTAATATTATAGTATCAAAACCTTAGTTTTACTCAAATCATTCGATTCTCTTTTCTAATTTCCTGTTATAGTTTAAGTTTATGGTACTTTCCTGCTTTTTTCTTGCAAACTGATTTTAAGTTTATAAATAGCATAATTTATATTATTCTTAATATTTGTCTAATTTTAACCTGTATCTGTTAATAATTTGTTGTAATTATGTTTACTTATATAAAATTAAGATAAACAGAGATATTATTGATATATTTTCTGTTTTTACAATCTCTTTGATTGCATTAGCTTTAATATTACAACCAATTGTATTACCGTTATTACAGAGCAGAACCTTCACTTTTCAAAACTATTCAGAAAAAGTTAACCCTTAAGCCTTAAAAGCTTAGCAGACTAGCAGCACATATTAAACGGGTCTAACGTCCCTCGTGGTCCTGCGTAAAACATACATATTAAACCTAATTCAACACATTATAAAAATTATGTACACTAATCGGTTTCTTTATTGTGCTTACTAACCGTTTTTCTTGTTAAATATTTTAAGAATTGAATAGTTTTTTTTTCAATAATTGCTGTTGTATTTTTTTTCGTTTACTGGTAAAAGAAATGTATTAAGGAAAACACTGGCTAATATTTGTGTTTTGTACAGGAAAATACAAATAGTCTGGACTATTATTTGTTAAACAATCATAAGAAGTTCTATACATACTATTTCCATCAAATTAAACTTAAAGTGAAAGTAGTAAACTTGTGTTACATATCTTTATAAAATAATTATATAAATGAGAGACGAATAATTTCATTTATTTTTGTTACATCAGTTTTACAAGAATAACAGAAGTAATTACTATAATTTGAAAAAAATAAAAGAGATGATAATCCATTTGTTTGCCCCCTAAGTCGGATTGAAGCGAAACCTATATTCGTTTCTTTGTACGAACCGTAAAACTTTCTCTATTATATAACACATTCATTTAAGTAGCAGGTGGGCTTACTGAATTTAATCTGACTTACATTGTATGTACAATACATCTTGCCGTATTGTTTCCCTTTTGTGTTTAGGATTTTTGAAACAACTTTCACCTTAAATAAGATATTTAAACTACTTATGTTTTTTGTAATTATTATTCTAAAACTAAAATATGTGCGTTTACCTCTCAATAATCAAAAGCTATCACATATTGTAAACTATTTTTAAGTATCATAATTCAGAATAAAAATAGTTACATCTTCCAAACACCTTTAAAAAGACGTACTTACTATAAATTAGTATAACAAACCCTTTATTTCTGTAAACAAATATTTAATAATGATGTCAGTGTTTTTTTTTTTTCATTTTAAAATTGGGAAATAGATTCCACTATAAATATTAAAATTAATTAAAGCACTAATAATGTTTTCTATATTTTAGCAAATAAATCATTTCTGCAGACTAACATAACGACAAAGTAATTTGTTTCTCGTTTCTACAATGCAATCTTAGCAGAAAGCATAACTTTAGGAAGCAAAGATACGGTTCTATGTTTATGCAGATTGTATACTAAAATTTATGTTGAACAGATTTAAAAGGTAAAATAAATATAGGATTTGTAAAATTGCTAATATTTGGTATTTAATTTAAAAAATCTCTTTCGGCTTTACCTATTATATGATCGGGTAGATTTCGAACTTCCCAATACCTAAGTATAAACAAAAATAATTAGACTATTTCGCTAGCGTTGCAGTTGCTACAAAAAGTTTCAGACAAAGTATTTTGGTATTATTTAGAAGATTACGAAAAATTTCGATATATTATCTACTAAGGTATTAATGTGTTTTGTCTTTGCAACATCTTTTGGTTACCACAGGATGAAATGCTGTGCCTGCTAATACTGTGCCTGCTAATACTGTGCCTGTTAATACTGTGCCTGCTAATACTGTGCCTGCTAATACTTTGCCTGCTAATACTGTTATGAGATTTTGACTCAACTTCTTTTTTTAAACCATAACGCTAAAAGTTGTAGTTAAGTCGTCAATGAAACGGGATGATGGAATGAAGTAATTGATTGTTGAAAAAACTTGTTTGGATATTGTATTACTAAATAATTGAAAGTACAAAAATAGAATATGGGTACAATACGGTAAAAATTATTGTAGGTGGGCTTGAGACAAAGTTGGGAAGTAGTGGGGTTAAGGCAACTGGTGCGTCACTACCTGCACAATCTACCATCATTTGCAATGGATCGTTGGACGAGTGAACAACGCGGTTACGTGGTGAAAGCATATTATTAAAATGTTCAAGGTTTTGTGAAAACTCGATGTGCTTTTTTAAGTAATTTAACACACCGCGTAACCAGATAATGCGATCCAAACATGGATAAATAACCGCGAGCAAACGGGATCGAAGTCTAAAAAAAGAGACTGGAGTGTAAAAACTGTTCGAACACCTGAAAACTTCGCAGCTGTTTAAGAGGTTAAGGGTCAGCTCTAGTTGTCGGCCATGTTGGCTGACACTCCGTAAGACCAATGTTAAATTAAAATCCAAATTTTTCCTTTATTTTTGATCGGATAGTTATGAACAATATGTAATTTTAAAGCTATGCCAATATGCATGCAAATTGCTTTTCCAATACTAAGAAAAACATTTAGTTTAATATTTATTAACAATTTAAAACATTGATTTAAAAAAAAATGTTGCCACTATTAATTATAGCGAAAAACTACCAAGCTATTCGCATGAAGAATTTCGTCTCCAAGAGTTTGGTATTTTTTTAAAAACACTACTTGAACAATTGCGGGTTTTAAATGGATTTAGGCTGAGCAATGTCCGTGTAACCTACCGCCGCTATAGGGTGATTTTAAATATTTTTTACGTTGTAACTATTAAGTATAGCGAAAAATTACCAAGCCATTCGGATGAATAATTTTGTCCCCAAGAGTTTGGTATTTAAAAAAAAAAAACGCTATTTGAACAATTGCGGGTTTTAAATGGATTTAGGATGAGCAATGTCCGCGTAACCTACCGCCGTTACGCTGGAGTCGCAGGTTGCATTCTGTTTTACTAGAGCCGACCCTTAAGGTTACAAGTCCACACAAGGACCACACATCAATGGAATAATGTTCGCATTGGCTTGCCTTATGTGTTTGCACGGTCAATTCTCTGACGGAGATGATTACTTTGTTTGAGTCTCAATGTTTGTACTTGACTAAGGGTTATTAAAATTTTTACTGTAAAATAGAAGTAGTAGTATTTATGCAACAACTTAATGTTGGTTGTAAAAAGCTAAACTATCTTCTAAATTTTTAAGTTACATTATAACGGGAAAATCTTTTATAGTTAACCATTTAAAATTTAACATATAGCATATGCAGTGTTTAAATGTATTTGTTAAAATACGGTAATTGCTACAATCTTGAATGATAATATACATAAAAAGTAAAAATAAAAGAGTTTGTGTTAATGAGAAACAGTTAATTTATTGTACAGACAGCTTCTTTTATTTAACATACTCAAAACTGACTCAAGTCAACAAACAATATTGCATTAGAGAAAGCTTCATCTTTTCTTACAATATGTTTAGTACCATACATCCATCCAGAACATAAATATGATCAGCGATTCCAATAATATTTAAGCAAAACAAATACCAGTACATACAAATTAATATTTGTAACTATGTTTTATTTTAAAATATTATTAAAAAACTGTATGTGAAGTACTATAAATAAGACAAGAAATAAGATTAGAAAAATAATATATCTACATTAACTTGTAGCCTACACAATAGTTTAAATAAAACTCGTATTCGTGACGGCTGTTATATGCAAACATTATAATTACAAAATACACTGGAATTAAATATAACGGTATGTTCCGGATTGAGAAATCAATTTTGATCTGAATTTACAGGTAAATATGTATAACTAAAATTATTGCTTAGGTTTTTTTAAATGTAAAATATATTATTAAATAACAAAGTAGTAAAATTTCCTTAGTTAAAAATATAAATACTGACTGATTTGTACAGTAGGATCGTTGTAACTCTATTATACGGATAGCGAGAAAACAGTAGTGAATTGCGTACAGCGTGGAAACGGTATCAGATTAATTATTGCGAGAAAACTACAGCGGATTACATGTAGCGAGTAATGGTAGCGTATTACGTATGGCGAGAGGTTGCTAATTAAATATAGCGAGAAAACGGTAGTTTATTACGTATAGCAAGAAAACGGTAGTGGATTAAGTAAAGCGAGAAAACGGTAGTGGATTATAGCGTGAAAACGGTAGAGTATTACG
>JAGFPH010003060.1:28468-39628 GCA_018207615.1 Philaenus spumarius
TTACGTATAGCGATAAAACGATAACTTATAACGTATAGCGAAGAAACGGTAGTGGATTAAGTATAGCCAGAAAAGGGTAGTGGATTACGTATAGCGAGAAAACGAATCACACTAGACACTTGGTTTTAACTGGAACGATAAAATGTCGTACCTAAAACCATTTAAGGAAAATATTTGTCTTACAAATTAAAATGCCGCAAAATTTATGTTTTGTGAAATAGGGTAGGTTTTTGTTAAAATTTCACACATGTCGAGATAAACTCCTGTAAAACTTTTTCAAAGTTAATATTTTGGCAAGAAATTTTGTCTTACTTGATTCCATTTCAAGATGGTGACTCTTGTAACCTTGTACACCATTTTGTACACCTTGTACGTACACCATTTTGATTTCGTATTTCTTATTTACTTTTAATATACATAAGTGCAAAATAGAGTTGTTTCAATTGAAGCTAAGTGCCTAAACTGGTACACTTACACGATATACATACCAAACTTATGATCTGTTACATCCTGTGCTCGAGGTAATAGAACGGAGCTTGTATAACAGTTAATTACAACTCAAATCAATATTCAGAATATCAAAGACATTTCAGGGCGTGCGTTGGGTAAATAATCTGAGTAATGAAACAAGGTAAATTTTGTGGTAATACATTGAGTTGCTACCCTGGTAGAGTTTCCTTATTTACTTAGAATGTACAGTGTAACGTTTGTTGGTTCGTACAATTTGTGAACTTATTGTACTTTCGTAAATTTAATGTTAGTGATTTTAAAAGTGTTACAAAAATAATTATACAAATTATAAGCATTTATATTGTATTTATTAAAACTATGTTTTATGAAACAAAACCAATAACAAATTGGGTGATTACTATGAGTATCAGTTTACAGTTAACACACTTACCTAGTAATATGTAATCTTGAGATTTGTAGTACATTACGGTATAGGCCTACTGAGGCATTTACAATCTGTGTCCTTTGTATTCCGTGTTTTACTGTAAGGAGTTTAAGAAAGAAGATGGTTTATACTATTAGTCTATTTATTTACTGGTATCTAATAACATTTGGATGTTTATTCTTCATGATTTTAATGTTGTATCTGAATTACACTTTGTATAGATTATCTCAACATCTAGATTTATTACTTACGTAAGATGTGTTTAAGTTTTATACATTTGTATAAGGAAAGCTTAGTACGTCTGCCTTATCACAACACGGATTTATATTTTATATTTCCTTATGTATTAGTTACATACATATGTATAATATATATTTATATATATATGGTTTTATTTATGTGATAGTTTTATTAGAATATAAAAATCCTCAAATTATATAAAACTTAATTTAAAAAATGTTTTATTTTAAATGTTACTGGTTAGGAGTCATGCAAGAATGTTTATAATAATTATAACATTGTGTTCAATAAATTATTACGTAAACTAATGTACCAGACTTATACAGCGATCGCATATGATATTATTATGTAAACACGGTTATCAATACGTAAATAAACTGCAACATTTATTAGGTAACTTCAAATTAAATAATTAATAAATTACTGATTTGTTGCCCAACCATCAAAGTACTATAACTAAAATTTCCTGATAGGATTTAAAAATTGGAAAATGTCATCTTAGGTAGATAATTTGCTTAATCACTTTACATGGTATGATCTAGAACCATATGAAATATGTGGTTATCTACCAAAGAGATGCACCATATGTCAGACATAAAACTGTCAAGGTAATAAAATACAAATGCGAACACTTGAACGATGGAAAAGAGATTTACCAACCTCTCATTATTAAGGTGCCAAGGAATGAATGGAGATAGGAGGATCTATTCTCAGTAAAGTTAAAGGACCATAAGTTATGCAATAAAACTTACCGCAAAATGCTCATAGTGGCTGATGTAAATTGGATATGTATACATTCCTCTCTAATGTCATAAATAAATGAAAAAAGATTACTTGGCTAATGTAAGAACTTATAGATTAAATAAATTGCCAATATAGCAATTACTAAGTAACAGACAGCCCTAGTAACTTATGTGATAAAGTTATTCTAAGTATCCAAATGACAAACACTAATAAACTGACTTTATATCTAGTTGAATAACTGTCTAAGGCTCCAACTTTATAATCTGCAATGATTTGCTAAACCTACCTAACAAACTTCCTTACTGTCCAGTATGCAAATATCAATATGTATTAGTTGAAATATTCACCGACACAAGTAAGTTTAACCAAATAAGAAATGATAGCAACAAAATTGTTCATTATTATGAAAAACTACTATCTTTAGGTATTTATTAAAAACGAAAATAATAATGAGTACAGATAAACCAAACTTTTAAAATAAAAAAAAACAAGTGGGAAAATCAGACTTGGAAAATCTGTCTGAAAATTAGTCATGATCAGGGATCCATTTTAATTTAATTCCAAACTGTAAAAGACAACTTAGTTAAATAATTAAAAATGTGATACTTTCCGTAATTGTATCCTCCTCGGCCTCATACTTGAATTAAAGCTCAAAAGAAGAACAAATTAAGATATTTTATTGATATAAGTACAACCTACAGAGTATAACACTTCAACATTTAAAAAATCGTAAAGTAACGGTAGTTTAAAAAAAATTAACTGAATTCGTTGCAAAATAATAATGGATACTTTGGTAAGTACCCAATTAGATACAGTTTTCCATTTGCATTAATAGTTATTTTGTCGTAAAGTAAATTTAGTACATTTCTCTTTTCAGAACGATATTGATCACTTGCTTTGAAAATAACCTGTCAATAATCTGTCAGGTTTGAAAGGATTTACTTAAAAACTTTATAATTTATTGAGTCTGTCTGTCAACGGATTAGAGAAGCATGTAAATAGTTATATTATCAGGCAGTCAATACTAAACTTAAGTTATTTCTCTTAAACTTATTTCTCTTATACATCAATTAAGTCGTATTAAGACGTTATTTATTTAGTGAAACAATTTGCAAGTTAGGTGTTTAACTAGACGATCATTTAGTCATATTAAATAAAGCAACAAAAAGGCAGTTTCTGTTTTAGTTTATCGGTAAGTCAGTGTCAGTAGAGTATTTAATCAGTTTTCTTACTTATAAATAACGTGAAGAAAGGCAGTCATTTATTCTTATAGTAAATTCTTTAAACAACTAATGCAATGATTATTCAATGTCTGTGAAATAGTAATATTTGTTAGCACAATATTAAGAAAATTATAATTTCAGTCAATTTCATCATTACTCTGTTAGTATTTTCAGCCAATAGTTTTACTATAAATGTTTTATAATCAGCGGAATTAATAAGTCTACGTAATGGAAAACTAAAATAAACAATTTCGTAGCTTATTAAACCCAGATGGTTGCAGGCCTCTTTTCCACTCTGAGATTTATTGACTTGCGAGTAAAGCGATAAATTCACCAGTGACTTCAATGGATTAGATTTAGTTGTGACACTTAAAGTGTTTTTCTTTGGACAATGGAAATCCTAACCTTCAAAACATATAAGGAATCGAGTTTACTGAATGAAACTTTTTAGCCTAAATATTTAAACTAATTATTACTAATGTATGCATCACGTAATTAATTTTGTTCTATGTTTAAATCACGTTTATAATACGTGACATAATTTACTAGGTCAGTATCAATTAATTATGAAACTAATTAGATAAATTTATGTAGGCTACATAAATTATGAAATGTAAACAGATTAAACTTGTACACAGTAAAAAAAAATTATTCACGGATTATGCACTAACATATTTTTACTAAAGAAATTCTATCTACAAAATGGAATAGTGTTGAAACTGTGACAATCCTACACAATTATTTAGCTCAACATTATGCATTAACATTCATTCCACAGTTAACTCAAAGAAGAAATGTCAGTAAGCAAAAATGCATACAAACTGCTTACTTGCAAACTGCTGAGTTAGCTTGCATACAAACTGTATGTGCGAATATTAAAACACAAACTTTTAATTAAAGGTGATTCTCTAAAATGTAAATGGTTCTTGAAAGTATCCCATTTGTAAAACTTCAATGGGATAAAGTTGAGTACAATATAGTCCTATGTAATATTTATACAATAATTGGTTTCAGCAAACAAGACCTTAACGTAAGGTGTGAATCTTAACTTAGGAAAGATACATACCCACGTTTATTACAAATTTTAATTATATTTATAGTCTAATTGATAAACGAAAGAAGCTATCAAAAACAGTTGTGTCTAAATCAAGTAAATAATTTAAAATAAACCTTGTAAAAGATTTCCTTCTTATGTACTAATTAAATTATTCATTAAATGTTATATTTGTAAATTTACAATATTCTTTTATACTATCATGTAAATTAGGTAATTAACTTTTAAAATTTTTGGTTTTTTAAGAAGAAATGAAAATAAGTGGTATTCAGTGTTTCTGAGAATTTAAACTAAAAATAAACCTCAAGAAACATTTAAAAGGTTTATGTAAAATATACCTAATTAATACACTTTCCAGTTGAAGTCAAACAAGTTCGTTTTTCGCTGAAAATAGCGGTATACGAAACATTTCCCATTCCAAGCTTATAACTGTGAACAAGTATCAGCACAATCTAAATACATCCAATATACATTAGCAGGCTATGTACTTTGTATTGATTACAATATACTGCGCATGCTCAGTTCAACTTAAATATAATTAAATATAGGCCTATTATAAGCTTTATCCAGAAGTAAAACAATATTTACTAAACAGCTAATCTGTTGTTGCGATGTTTTGTTATTTATTGATTAAAAATATAATTGCTAATTACTTGACTGCAATGACATGGGTTTGGATGTTGTAATAATCAACGCCTTGTCTTATTCTGCCTTCCTCGAACAGTACAATATATGGTTTATCTTAACCAAACGAGTTAACCATTTTGTTTAACTAAAGCAGACGCACACCGAATGTTATACTATATAATGCTATAATTTTTGCTAGCGATGACAAACAAAAGCTATAACATATACTTTTGTTGCTATAAAAATGTTATACAAGTTTATTAATTCCATATATTGTGTTTTCTTGATAAACATTTTATATTTGTATTTTCTGCAGACATACTTATTAAATAAATAAAACATTGTATTATTCTGTATCTTATTAAAAATACCCTTTGAAACAAAATCACTGATAGCTTACCACTTTTATTTAAATTCTTCATTAACACTTTTAAACTTGTGTTCTTTAAACTTAGATTTTGTAGTCAGAGCTATTTGTTAACTACAAGCAAAGATTGTCTTACCTCTTCTCTTAAACTTTACATTTTTCTTCTTGATTAAAACTGTTACACAACTGTATCTGTTACAACTGTAAACAAAAATACACTTCTTGAAATCAAGCTATCAAGTTGGTCGGCGGGTAACTATGTGAAACTTGTACGCTCTGCTATGTGCAATAAATATGTCAATCTCTGTAGGTGCGATGTATCTTTAAATTGTTGACCGTTTTAAGTATGTTGTGCAGCGTTTGTTGAATGCTGCTAAGAATTTACTAAATATTATAGCTTTATACCGATATACAGGCTGTTTTTTTGAGTAAGTAGACACCCTCTACAATTTTCTTTGTATTGGTTATACGAACCTGCAATGTGCAGCATTTAAAATTTGAATGTGGGGGGCACCTATTTGACTGCTGTTATCTAGTGCCCCCCTTTCCAAAGGGGGCGAAAGGGGTTAAGTTAAGATTTTCAAATGGTAAAGGGGGTCTAGTGACACTTTGTTTCAAAAATCTATTGTCTTTAGTCCTATGCTGCTACCTATGTTTCCATACATCGGAAAGTTCGGTTAAGCTTGTTGGTGTCTTTATTCAATAGAATCAATGTTTTTGCTATATAAGTCAAGTAGGAAACTAAACTTTTGCATGTAATTTGGTGATAACCTCTACGTTGGTCCCCACCCTCTAAGACCAAATCTTCTAAAATCTTTTTTATAACCTCGGGTGGTTTTGCAAATAAAGCGACATCATCTGTAAATTTTATATTTATTCCGTTCACTTCTATTTCCATGTTATGATATCAAATTTTTACAATTATTTTTCAAATCAACTAATTACAAAATTACTCTCATTTCCCTCTTAATTTAAAAAAATGCTCCAAAACTACACGAGCTTCACTAATTCAAATATATTTTGAAAATTACTTTCCAGTTGGAATTGTGTTATTGTTCGATATTAAGTAGAACTTCAAAGGATTAAGCAACCATCTCTGAAACACCTTCACATGGCTTTTAAAATTATGTTTAGTATGAAAAAATACAGAAGTCGATATCTTCACACAGAAAAATGCTAATACTAAAGTTGTAGGAAAAGTGCGTTTGATGTAATTTCCTAAAAAACTATTTTCTAATATTATTTTCGTATAATGCAACTTTAACCAGATATTTGATGAAACTTAATTTCAAGAAGCTTAAGCAACGACCAAACTTTCTAAAAAATGGAAATTGAACTTGGAGACCAATCCAAAGTCTTTTACAAAACAAAAATCAAGTATGATGAACTTTGTTTAGTAGTCCCACTTTTCTTAAATGGCTTTGTAGACTATTAGTTGTAAGAACTGACTCATTTTTTTTAAATAACACTTTTTTAATTTACAATTTAAATGAAATTATATAATTTTTATTGTAACTCAGATTTTAACATCAAACAAATCTGCGAAACAATTAGTATTGTTGTAGAAATTAACATTATAAATAATGTTGTACTTATACTATCACTTTGTGAACTAAATATTAAACTGAAAGTAATTGTTTGTGTATGTAAGAGTGCTTTACTTGACCCTCAGTAGTATTATATTAACAGCCGGACTTACAGCCTGTTACTGACGTTGCTATGTTAGCGTCATAAACTGGTGCTGGGAAGCTTTGTGATTTTTCCATAGGCAAGAATAATTGCAATGCAATACGGCTACTAGCGTACATTTAATGGTGGTTGTTAAAAGTCCTTTTATAGCAGTAGTGTGTAATTTTATAGAGATTGACAAATATAAATGTAATATTTAAAATTAAGTGTTATAGTACATGAACAATTCAATGGAATAAATAATTAAATTAAATTAAATTATTCAATTTAAATTCAATGGATTAAATGATTCTGCAAATAAGCTCTGTTTTTATTTAGTTAATATTCAACGTGAAAATACATACTAATAATAAATGTATTTTAATTACTAATTTTGAAGTGTAGTAGCACTGTGAGTGATTTTAAGATATGAAACTTTACAATCAAATAACTAATAGAGGTTTTAAACCCTACTTCTGTATCTGTTATCACATGTTTGTAGAGTTTTAAACTTCATTTTGTTAAACTCTGACAGAATAAATATAAATTGGACAATACTTACACAAAATTCCTCTGCTATAGTAGAAACGCATTATATTTTACAAACACACACATTCAGAGTTTGATCAATAGTAACATGTGGTATGCATTATTATTTTTATACGTTAAACAGTTTTTTTAATTTTTATCGTGACCTAATTTCATACACAAATTTCAAGCAGAGACAATACAATAATAATTTGTAAGGCAGGTTAGCCAACACAACAAAATAAAAAAACTTAGTGTACAATAATAAACACTATAAAATTGTATGTAGTACTGTGAATTCATGTGGCCTCTAAATCCATTTATTTTCATGGTAACGCATACATTATTAATTTTTCTCGGACATAAAGATAATTATAACCATATCATGTATATTTTTGGAAAGATTAAGAACAGGAGAATAAGAAATCATAAAATACTAAAAATCGATCAAATTTTTCTTTCTTTTGGAGTGCCCTTAAGAGGGACTGAAAACCTTGATGTGGAACAAGGATTATTCACATTTACTGTGCAGTACTTTAAATAGTCATATTATTTCAGTAATGGCTAAATGAGGAAAGATGACTTCCGAGAATGCAAGCATTGCTGAAGAGCTGTAAAAATTGATTCATTATAAGAGCATTAAGTCTGAAATTTAGCGTGTAATGAAAAGGCTTATGAAATTTTTAAAATTGAATCCAAAATAAATCTTGGGAAAGAGACTTAATTTATTGTGAGCAGGCATACAATTTAGATGAGTCTGGTCTGTTTTGGAAGTCACTTCGCTGGCAGGGGAAAAGATAGTCGCTGGACGAAAAATCAGCAAAGAACGAATATAAATTTTTCCTTGTGCTAATGCTTCCGGAACTCATAAACTGCGAATATCAGAAATGAAGGAAAAAATAGAGCTTTTATTAAATTTGTCTTTTAAGTGAAAGGGGTGGGTGTACAGAGTAATATTAATCCACTTGTAATAAAATGAGTTCGTTCCTGATTTAAGAAAACATTTTAAATGTATAAAAGGCCATCTTGTTTTTGACAAATGCCCTGGACATCATAAAAAAGCCATAAATGAGGACAATCAAATCACTTCCCTATATTTACCACCAAAGTTATTGCGCTCTAGCAACCAATTAAACAGAATTTGACTGCAGCAATAAAATCGTTATATAAAAATCTTTCCTTTGTGTGAAACTGTCGTAAAAAGCTTAGCAACAAAATATTCTGGTTTGTCTCTCTTAATATGATGGAAAAAAACCTTATAAGGCAACGTCGTAAATTTGGGAGAAACCTGTGGCTTGTACCTGATCGCCCGATTAATGAAAGTGAACTTATAGGTAGGTGAAAGTGATAAATCTTCTGCAGTGCCAGAGATTTGTAATGTTCTCAAATTTTTCAAGAGCAAACAGAAAAAAATATAACAGAATAAGATATAACTATCATTATAAAGAAGTTAATATATCATGTAGCGAACATTTAAAAGACAAGGAAATAATTAAACTTTTACATAAAAAACAATCCTAGAGCTGTGACAAAGGAGGAAAAGATAAAGAAGGAAAAATCAGCTGTTATCAGCAAACACACAGCTGCAGTGAATCTCTTAACACCTATTTAGCATGGACAAACTAAAACGATCCTGTGCAACAGCTCCCCAACCATCGTCAATTGTTTTTTTGAAAATCCATACTAAATCTGGTCAAGAGAAAATAAAGGTCTATTGTTTTCAATTATCTTTCAAATGTGCTTTAACTAAATGTTGCTGCACAATTAATGTATACAAATATTACTTTGTAGTGTTTCCTAAAAATGTTTACTGGTGATTTCGATAATCTTTTCAGAAGTAACGTAATTATTTGTAGGTTATACAATTCATAAATACATAATATAATAGTATAAAGAAACTTGCGCTGAATCTATTCAACAATAATTATATCCTGGAGTTCTTCACAGCACCGTAACTAATTCTAATTCTAAATAATTGTCAAATACTAAATATACCAAATATTCTCTTATAAACACAACTGTTTGATATAAGATGTTCTGCATTAAAGTTCAGGTGTAGAATTATTGATATTTATGTTTATCAGTGATAAGTGTTCATGAAAGCTGGTTCTACGGATTTCGCTAGTTTTTTCAATAGATCGTTTATCACAATTATTGCACTTAAATTATTTGTAAAACCACTATTTATGCTGTATGCTTTATGCCATTTATATAGATTTCAATGTCAGATTATTCCATGGTTACGTTTAGAACTCTGCGAACAACCTACAACAAAGTTTTTCTCGTAATTAGACAAAATATTGAATAGTTAGTTTGGATATGTTTCCAATAGATTTTGAGTAATTGTCTGTCGTATATCTTTGTTATGGTTAGGATAAAATGAAATCTGTAGTAGACAAATATTCTAACAGTATAATGATTTTAATAGTAAACACCTTTTAACATACCATCAATATTAACGTAAATTGCTCTCAAAAACCCTCGTATTAAATGTTTTTATTTTTCGTAGCCTACCTTAAATTTATAAAACTTTTTTAACTCTTCATAACTTTATGAAAAGTTTTCGCCTCTTTTACCACTACCTTTATCTTTAATCCTTTCCAACACAGTAACAAACCAATTAGTCATCCCTCTCTCTTGATCCTAGGACATCTTGCATAAGGTTTTCTTATCTAAAATCATTCATATTTTTTGTTTATTTCATATCATTTTTTAACACCAGCTGGCAAAACATTTCAATTGAATTAATTAAATAACAAATAATGTTGGAAAGAAATAGTTTGTAATATTTAACAAAGGCAGAATACGAATAAACTAGTTTCGGCGACGTTAATGACATTTTATGCATGTAGGTTTGATTACAAGTAAGGTTTTAATATATTTTATTACCCAACGTAATATTTCGGATTAGTTAATTTAGCTATAACTCCAACAATTCCATTTTTTCATCTTAAGGATTGCACTTTGAAAGAGCAATGTATAACGTTGAAATTCGGTTAAAGACTAATTATCATTATAATTTAAAGTTGAGATAGGTTTAATTTTACCCAACAGCTATACAAATTTTGCAATGCAAGTGTTTGGTAATATTTGTAATTTCTTAAGATAAGTATTCTTACTAAAATAGTTCTATAAGACGATAACCTGTCAAATGTGTCACAATGCAATAAATCATCTTTATTTTATTCTCTCTAAGGAATTAATTAGCTTTTCCACTTGGTTAGTTGGATACTGTTAATCCTTCATATACTCTGATTATATTTTTACAGTAAATAACTCAAATATTAAAATAGTATGAGACAATTATAATTTATTAAAACTTAATAGTAACCATTAAAGTTGTTATTTCTAATCAATCTATATATATTAATAGGCAAGTACAAAACTTGTCGTTCTTTTTTCTCAGTTTGTGTGCATCGTAGGAGAAATTCGCGCATACCGTTAGAAAGGTAGTGTCCTGTAGATGAGCAGAATCCCATTATAATTTACATCGGTCCTCAGGGATACGCCCCAGTACCTCTCAAAGTTTCAATGTTAATCTTATGGAAGGTCAATCTTAAGGAAGAAGAAGAAAGATTTCTTTTGATTTTATCAGGGGCACAAAAAACAACTGTTCGTATGAAAAGCTTAAAACAGCTGATTTTGATCAACAGCTGATTTTGATCAACAACTGATTTGGATCAAAAACTGAATATAATTTTAGGTTAGGTAAATCAAGCAATAGCAATAGCGAAGCATTGCCGGGTCCACTAGTAAGTATAATCCTGTACAACTTGAAATGTACTTTATATAAGTACGTAGGATATTTTAATTA
>JAGFPH010003060.1:55306-67476 GCA_018207615.1 Philaenus spumarius
AATTGAGATTGTTTTCAATGTCGTATACACGAGGTATTCAGTCTGTTAGTTCAATAATTGCAGTAACCGTACATGTAAGATAACATCGACCAATATCTGGAAGGAATCAGGGTTGGTAGAGCGTTACGACGGAGTCGTAAAGGTCCCGGGTTCAAATCCCATTCTTGGTCCATGTTTTCACTTGTAATTTAATTTATTACCTTTCACATTCACATTGTCCTCTTGTATAATTTGCATTAATTTATAGTCAGAAACATTTACTACCGCCAGTGTTAGGTCTATATATATATATATGTTGCAATTTTCTATTATTTTTTTAAATAATACCTAGGTAAACAATTTTAACACATAAAGCTCATAAAAGCTTGTTAAAAATATGTCGGTTTTAGTAACTGCATACAAATATTAGCTATAAAATAATAGATATTTCTATAAATGCATAGAAATTCATACTATAATAAAATTGTACAAAGTACGAGTTTTATTAGTTTATTACATTAAATTTAATTATATTTCGTATAAACTAATTAGGCTACACAGAAACAGATCTTATAGCATGTAATTCCAGTATTTAAACATACCAAACTAAGTCACATATATTTCATTAGAGTTTTAGTTGTATTTGGATTCATACCAGCTCCGGTAGATAACTTTGAAAGTGTATCCTGTATATTGACTCAATTTAAATGCAATTAGTTCAGAATTAGTATCAAATTGCAGTTTAATTAAACAAATACTTGCCATTAAAATGTCCACTTCTGGTAGAATCAAATTTGATTTCCAAATTAAATAAAAACGTGTGGGCTATTTTACACATGAACACTTTTAAGCATTAAAAATTATTTCCAGGTACTAAATAGGAATAAAATTTAGAATATTAAAAAGCTAAGATGTGCTTAAGATTCAATTTAAAATATATTGAATGTATTGTGCTTTATTAAAGAAACTATTCTAAATTTCTAAAATTCAAAACTGAACATGGATATTCAACAATATGTAAACATTGTTCAATCATCCTTGACATAAGACCACAATGTTTGAGAAAGCGTCAAACGATAATGTATTGAAATGTGCAGAAAATAAAACTCCCAAATATTTCAAGCAAATTGAAAATTTAAATACATTTTTTTTAAATTGTTGCACTGTAACATGTCTGAAAACATAAATTTTAAAACATATCTGTTGGAAAACTGTTTTTATTCAGTAGGGGAGTTTATTTTGCAGAAATGAACGGATTGCCTGTGGTATTTTGAAGTTGTAGTTTCTGCAAAAAAAATTGTTTTTAATAGCATGTATTTTGAAACTTATATATTGTATTCCATTGACATGTCATCTGGCATTTTATATTTGTCCTGTATGTGCTGGTTGTGGCAAATAAATAAATAAAAATAAGAATTTAAAATTTGTAAGTCGGATAGTCTGTAAGTAAGGACATTTTTTCTCTTTAATAATATGAATATTGAAAATGGTTAATTTTTCAATCGGTTATTTAAATATCAATCCTTTGGCACATTTTAGTTTCCCAATCCTTAACTAACTTATATTTATAAACAGTAATACCATTAGATATTCTCCCAGTAAATGTATTGTATTATAAACAATTAGTTACGTTATTCTATAACTTTAAATAAGTTATAATCAGCAATTATAGAAATATTCACTGTCTTTATTTTTGTGACGTAGTAATGTGACTAGTCATTTCGGAAGATAATCATTTCAGTAAACCAAAACATATTATGTTTACATGTAATATTATGTACTATACTTATACGTGATTAAGAACAATAAATTTCACTCTATGTACGTAAGTGTATGCTATTGAAGGCAAAGAAAAATGTTATATCTAAGTTTATATTAATAAGGCAGTGAATAAATAAATTTAAACCGATAAAGTCACGAAAAAGATGTTGTCAAATTTTACAAAATTTGTATTTATGTTTAATTAATTCAAAATATATTCCGGAAGGGAGTTTAAATTTTATTTTAACTGTGGTTTTGATGGCACATCTAACTGTAGATTTAAGTTACATCCTTTAGGCTTTGTTGTTTACATAAAAATATTGTATGGTAATTTAAACTATCTGGCGATGAATTTGATGGCAACTCTCCAAAATTCTGATGGTTTTTATTTAGATAAACAGATATTTTAAAGCTCATATAGGTCTCTATTAACCTTCGCAAAATGAGCCTGAACATTAATGACCGAAGAGTATCCTGATATCTTAAAAACCAATAAACTCTTATTTACTGAAATTGTAGAGCATAACAGATCCTTTTAGGGCTTTCAAAATGAAGTTCCTATCAAGCTCTACAGCAGAAGAAGTGGAAAGGCAATACGCAAATTTGTTATTGACGTGAAGGAAGCAGCTCAACAGATCACCACGACCCGCCTTCCTTGACCTCAACACCCGCACACCACTCTCGTAAGGAATTTTATTGTATTCGACTTCTGGTAGTTTCCTACGATACTATTCATTACTATTTAATGTTACTGACTCTAAACTGACTTTATGTATGAGCCGTGACTCTTTTCGGTAGTCGTGCCGTTCGGAGGACCTTTTACCTTACCTGTGCCAAGATTTCCCTTATAGTTATTATACCAGACATGAATTTCAACCACTGTCAAGTTCAGGAACTATTTTCCATGGAATACAAATTGTTTGAATTTGAGTTTAAAATAAAACAACTTGATATCAATTAATATATGTTGTTTACAGAGATTTAAGTAATATGACCTTGATCATTTATATTCTAACAATACAATAACTAATTTGTACGCTAACTTTCTATTATTAATTCAAACAAAGTTTGTAATATATTTATAAATATACCGTTATGAAATATAGAGAACAAGTTTATTTATATTTATCATTTAAATTTAATTTTTCTAAAAGTATGTATTAACATGATTTTACTACGTGTCAATATTGCATAATATGTCTAAAACGTGATGTAGGCTTTATCTCGGGAAGTTTATGTGGCGCATTCCTACTAGAGGTTCCTGCAGGTCTATTAGAATTCCTCGAATACTGATAAACTAGAGTTGCCGGCGCAAGTTGTTGTTTCTTTACTCAAATCGTATAGTTTCCTCCTGGATTTTAATATTACCCGATGATTTGGCACTATTTAAATTTTTACTTACTGTTGTCAACAATGGAAAATATGGTGTACACATTTTTACTTCACTATGACCTTGAGTTTATAGATATCGAGAAACATAATATTCTCCTTGGTTAGTTTACTTAATATCGCGATATTAAGTAACACTAAGCCCAAAACATGAATCAAAGGAACGCTATTTCCTTCGCTGCGGTAATAGTAATAGTACTTTTAAAAGGAAATTCTTAACATGAGTGACGAATTGACAAACTCGGGTGTTTTTTCAAAATTATCGTTGTATCATACGACTATCTCTATTCTCCCTGCATTGGAATAAAAATATGACAAATTCTATGGAATTATTTTCCCACGATTTACCTTCAATCCATAACTAATTACTTATTCAAAGCAGGAGTGTTTCCTTATATTTTAGAATTCATGTTACATTTCTCTATTATGTTATAATTTAAAATTTAGCTTTTAAATACATTTTAATTAGTTCTATTGTTTAAATATTCCATTATATCTTGTTCCAAGGTTGAACTTGGAGTGAATTACTTTTAATCTTGCATTTCGAAGTTAGACCTGCCAACTTCATCTGTTCATGCTGGAATATGAAAATACTAAAATTAAACGTACTTTTCCTAGATTTCCATTACTCAGGTTTACCTGAATTAATTTGAATTCGGTTGACACCATCTTGGTTAACGACTACCGGAGTCTAAAACTTGAATTGTAGTTTTTCGATGACGCGTTCAACAGTTACGAGCGATCACGTTTTCTTCTTTTTGCGGTTCGCGGACCACCCGATTTTCACGAATTTTTTCACTGTTTCTTTTTGAATATTGTAGCCGTAGTCATCAAACGGAAGTCCTTTTTTCCATTTTTAATTTGATTGATTATTAAATTATGTATTAAAGTTTTTTCCAAAATGCTACCTCATTTTTCCGTCCACTCTGCCCTTTTAGTTTGCTTATACCTAAGGGACAAACTTTGACTTGGAATGTGGAATAAGAGAAGTCTTTTGAAAATCTGCGAGATGTCATCGCTCAACCACTTAAAATTTGAATAGGAAATATTAAAATTTCTTTTGTCCTCCAAACTGACACCAGTTATTTTGTGTAGGAGTAACTCAATGAAATTGAGGATTGTCGTCAACCTATTGCCTACGATTTACGTACTTTAATCTCAGAATAAAAAAGTCTTTCATGTTTTTTAAAAGAATTTCACAATATCTGGAACTAATTAATTAGTTCCAAAACCCTTTCCTGATTATTATTACGTCACCAAACACTAAGCCAATTAGTTCGGTGGATAGCTTATTTAACGAATTTAAATTCAAATTTTCCAATATTAGAGGTATTACAAAATTGTGAAAGACTCCTTCTCTATGATGTTCAAACCCGATACATTTTTCATTACAACATCTCACATTTAAATAAATTCTGTAACAGTTTACTTATCAATTTTCCATTAGCATTTCGTGACATTTCTAAAGTCTTTTACTATGACTTAGAAGCAGGTGCTGCTTGTTACCAATATTGCGTTAACATGTTCACTTTATGTCTTAAGAATTATAGGGACACACCCAGCAAATTATACTTCACGCTACTGTATCACCATACAGCACTGCAGTCAGTACTTTAGCCCTCATTATTAAATATCATGATCACTCTCTCATTTAGGCCTTCTTAAACTAAATTAATATTTAAAGAATTAGTCCCCTCAACAAGATGTTTATAAATTACAACAACAGAAGAGTGAACATTCCAAACTAAACCACTGCAGTGAAAATATTTACTGTAATTTTGATCCTTATAATTTTAATTTTGAAAAATCCATTTGATGTTGTTGGTAAGTTACGAAGAAAAAACTAAATAATACAACGATACTGAGAGCAGTATCAGTTTTTAAAATGTACCTATATTTTCCATGTTAGAGAAACTTTAATATAAAACACCATATTTGAAACAACAGAGAATTGAACTAAAGCGTGTTTTCAAAACTTTGGCTTCCTAAAAATTATTGTAATTGACGTATTTTACATCACGCATTACGTTCTGCAATTATTGCTTTTCTCAAGGAATTAAAAAGCCACTCTTTCCCCTTATCATCCTCCACCAAACAATGTGGAACGTTTTAACTAAAACCTAAAATCCACTCCAATTGTCATTCTACCATTTAAACCTCTCGGGACGTTTCATTTCAATGGCTGCAACAAGCTTTTAATTTCTCTCAAAATTAGACTTTAAACGCTTTCCCGTTTCAATTTATTTTTTAATGCCCCACTCAATTTTTCCTTTCACATGCCAATAATACAAACACATTTCTATTTAGAAGCAATAGCAATCCTTTATACATCTTTCGTACTCAGTTCCAGTAAAGGGTCTGATCTGGTCTATTACAAGAACTAAAAACAAAATCTTTTACATAATTTGTGACTTTGTATGTTGTAAAGTGCACAATCTAAGTTCCACAATTAATAAAAGGAACTGTTGTCTAGCTGATCCAAGGACTTTTCGTATCATCATTTTGTAACCAGAAAAAAGTCTCCCTATACATGCTTAAAACTAACCAGTTTATCAAAAAGACACAAATGGAACAGTCGAAGACACAGTATCCTGAACAAGAACCTATATTTAATTTATTCCTCTAATTCTAATTTCAGCCACAAATAAACACTTTAATGCGTTTGTCCCCCTGAAAGTTTTAGGTTAGAAACGGTTTAGTTTTAACATCTAAGGATGTTTAAAATGAGACAATCACATTATATGGACTTGAATTGGCCATATATTGATCATCTCTCAGTTTTTTTTCATTTTATTTTTTTTTTTCATTCAAAAGTAGTATGCAAAATCATCTAACGCTAGATGTCATGACACATATGTGATACAATCAAGTAATTTCCAATCGGATCTAAAGCGATGGTATCGAATCTAAGGATTAAAGTCTAAAGTTTACTCAAATTTCGTTCGGGAAAATTTCTAAAGAACTCAGCACGTCCACTTTTAGTATCTGTCATGTTATATTTTGCATAATTTTCCGTTGTGGGTAATGGATAAATGGTAATTAGCACTATGCGTTGACCATTTGTTAGATCGAAGTCAGTTTTTAATAAATTTTATAAAAGTCGGAAGCACCATCAAGTAAATAAGTGTCTCCGCGTTTTGTAGCTGGAGAACTGTAACGAGCGTTACGTAGCATAAAAATAAAAATTCAGGAAATATTTCATAAATTAAAACATAATTACAGTACAAACAACAGTACAACTCTTGACTAAAAAAGCTTTGCTCACTCTACTTAGCTTTCCAATTATTAAGTTTCACCACCTGATACTGTAATTCTGTGAAGGGAGAACATTGACATTGTAACGGATATACAATATAACTTAGCTTTAAATGAAGATCACAATCACGAATCACTAAGTGAGTCTTTGTTGTTAGAGATTAATCAGGCTTTCCTAGCCGAACAAGACATACAGGTTAATGCATTGAATGGAATGTGGCCTCTTATAATATAACGTTAAATAGACATTGGACAAACAAACCATTAATTCTTACAACGATGGATTAAATATACTTAATAATTCTAAATATGTGGTATTCAATACCTTAATTGTTTGAGTGTTAATTTGCAATGGATAATCAACAAAAATATTCATTAAAAAAACTATTATACTGTTGTATAATTTCCAATATCGACCTATCCTTAAGTGTATAATAATATATCTGTTTTAAAATATTTAATTAAATGTATTGTATCTAATGTAGGTATCTGTTATCTTGTATTAATGTATCTTTAAAACATGTACACTTATGAGTTTACTTACTAATTTTGAACTTCAAATAACTAGCCTTATACCCAAAACCTCTTTCCTATCTCAGCATGCCTATAGAAACAAGATTTGTAGCAATGATTAGAAAATGCAAGTAACTCTGTTCCCTGATCTGAATTCAATGTTATACACAACTCCTTACGTATGCATAAGCTGACATATTGTACTTCCTGCAGAGTTGATCACTCAACTCTCAATATCATTATAGTAAAGTTATAATATTTGGTGACGTACTGCATAATGTATACATTCTGATTGTCTAACCTCGCTGTGAACTTTGTTTATTATAGGAGATGCCAAATGACTGTGTATTGTAAAATCTATTATATAAAATGCAATGTCCTGACTGATGATCAACGCAGAGCCGATTCTATTAAAGCTAGAGACTTGAAATTTGGAAGGTACATCCGCCCAATAATGTAGAGGCGTACTAAGAAAGGATTTTGCAAAATTTTGAATTTAAAGGGTAGAAAATGCGAAAATTCATCCCTCCCATAAGCAGCCATATAAAAGATGAAACAGCTGATTCGTATTTATTAATGTGTTATTCTGGTTACTATGGTGATAATTCCAAACTCTTTCAAAAAAAGTGTGTTGATTTTATAATAATAGGCCTAACCTAAAATTGTGTTAAACCTTTGGTCCAAATAAGCTGTTTTATTTATAATGTGTAACAATAATATAATGTTAAATTGTAATATTAGATGTTTGAATTATTATATTTCATAGGTTTTAAAGGCCTAACCTAAAATTGTATTAAACTTTTGATTCAAATCAGTTGTTTTATTAATTATGTGTAACAATCATTAGGACTATGTTGAATTACACGGGATACGAATTACAGGATGTTGAATTACACGGGATACGAATTACAGGCTTTCAAAGTTTCAAGTTAAGCAATAGCGAAGCATTGCCGGGTCCACTAGTCTCTAATAAAGTTCTGTGGTTATTTACAAATGTTGGAGATAACTCTTATAAATTAAACCTATAAGGAACATGATAACAGTAAATAGTATAACCAAACAAATCAGAGTGGCGTTATATCAAAGAGAAACTTAGTCGGTAATTTGTCTCAGCTGAAAAAAGAAAATAGAATGATATTTTATACTAATTATACTGCCTTAATAAGATCCGTCTTGTGACCCCTTGTCGTTTTGTTTTATGACGACATGTTTCGAAGTCATTACTTCATCATCGTGTCCTAAATCACTCTAGTGAGTTCGTCAAGCATTAAATGTTTATACATTCACACATAACACAGACACTAACACACAAGTCAGAATTTAACAAGTAAATAAATAAGAAATTGAAATGTAGTGAATCTCAACGAGTACTGTATATTTATGATGCAGAGCGGCCTACTGATGTTTGACGAACCATGGTATTGTATCATAACCATGAAATACAAATGACATCTTAGCTCGTAAACGAGTTTCTGTAAGGGTTGGGAAAGTGAGGAATTAAATGGAAGCTTCAAAATCTATTTAGTATACTTCTGAAATAAACTTTTTGAATTGTGAAATTTCTCTAACAATGTTAGACGATATATGTTTTTTTTTTTTATATATAAAAACAAATATTTTTGGTGATTATAATAAAATTATAATATTTAAATAAGAAAACCCTTAAAGTATTAGGAATTTATAAAAGTTGTAGGTAGGATTTGATTTAAATTTTACAAGCAATATTTGTTTTAGATATAAACTAAAAGAATAAATAATTATTAAAATTAATTACAATTACAATAGCTTGTTTAAGCTTTATTACAATCATGACTATCAAATTGTATTTTTAACTAGTAAATTTTCAAATAAACTTTATTTAAAAAAAAGTTCATATGATAAATAACAACATGTAATCTTTTTTAGTTTGAACTAAGCCAAAGCTATATTAAATGGCAATTTTATTTGAATGTTATTATACGGTACAATTCTTAATAAACAATGCCTCAGTAATTTTGTGATATCGTGTTTAGACGGAGACGAAAAAAAAAAACATAAAGTATACAATATTAAAACACATTACAGAAAATTTGTTTAGCTAGGATAGGACTTATTATTGTTAAAAACTGGTTGGCATAAGAAAACCTGCCTATAAACAGAGTATGTTATGTAGTGAATATACTCACAATATAGTAGAAAATTAGAACTAAACTGTATTAAAAAAGCATGTATTTACATTTTTTAAGTTCTTTGTTTATGAAATGGTTTTACGAACGGAAATTAAGGATTTCAAAACTTCACTATTGACAGGAATAAAAATAGAGAAGTCTTATAGATTAGACATTTAATTAAAAGTTAAATCCCATTAATCTTAATCTAAAGTGTATTTTAACTGACATTATCACTTTCAAATTTTACATTTCATAATTTGCTACTTAACATTTTAGTTTGAAGCAATTTTACTTTCGTTCTTGGAATTTGTGTGACTTTGTTAAACTTTAAATAAAAGTTGTGTTTTCCAAAACGTTCACAACTTAAAAACTAGGATGAATATGCACTGTGACACCAAGTCTTAGCAATATGTTTACGTTGTCGCTTTATGTGAAGTGCACTAAATACAAAACAAAACATTCACAAACAAATTGAGCAATTATTTAATAAAATCAGTTCAGATGTTTAGGCAGTAGAACAGTATTCATCCAGTAAGAAGTTAAAAAAGAAGATAAAAACACGTAGTAAATAACCATTTTCAATCTACGATTTTCCAGGCTACCTATATTTTTAAATGTCAGTTGTAAAGTGAAGCAAATAATAAACAAACGAAATTATAAATAAATATTTCAGTTATATTTTGGAACTCATTCTTAAATACAAAATATTAATATTTGTTATTTTATATCTATTGAACGAAATTATAAATAAATATTTCAGTTAGATTTTAGCACGCATTCTTAAATACGAAATGTTAATGTTATATATATCTATTGATCAAAGTATGAAAACCACAACTTAACTTTTTTGTGGCAAAAACTTAAGTTTCTTGTTTAATAACTAAAATATTAAACTAAGTTTAAAGAAAAGCTTTTTAGTTTACTTTGAATCTTAAAAATTTATCAATGTCTCGCCTCTTTGTATGTAGTTATCTTTGATATAATTTGTATTGTAAAGAATACAATTTCCATAGAAATTCTTATTACTATCAAAGGTAAAATAACAACATATAAATAGAATAACAATTAAAATATTTTGAATTTAATTTATGTTTTTCAATTTGTTGTTAAAGTCATATAGAGATATATTATTTGTAACAATTATACGATAAGAATGATGATTTAAGCGCTTACTGTTATTCGTGTATAAAACTTCCTTCCTTAGAAATAAAGTAATTTTCATTTTTCTGTGTTAAGTAAAATTACTTTCACATCTTGCTCAGATATACTTTTATCCATAGAATAATTAATTATTTACGAGAGTATTTCGGATAATATGTCAGAACATTAGTAATATTATACATTTATTGTGAAAATAAAGACATGCCTTGAATTTTAATATTATTGTTACTAGCTTTAATTATAAAAAAGTGATTATTGGACTTTTAACAATTATTATGGTTACCCTAGTAACCGCGAAAACGTGGTAAAATTGTTATAATAACAATGTTAATCGCTTAAGTAAATTTAAAATACATTATACTATGAACTGTCCTAATCCAAATAATGACCATTATTACTGTTTCTCGGTATTTGAAAAATTTGAAGAAATTAGTGTTGCTTTCATATTTATCTTTTAAGCTTTCCAATTTTTCTTAGTAAGGCAGAACGCTGTGTAATGTTTTTTAACTTAGATAATTCCACGATTTAATTGAGAAAACATTGAATTATTTGAGTAAAAAATTTGTTTCTTCAATTTCATTAGTTAGAATCAGTATATTGAAAATCCGGTTCTCTCTGCTTTTGTATTAAATAATAAATATGTTTTATGCGAGTTTTAAAATAATTTTTCCTTGAAAAATGTCAGTCTACATAGGCAAGATTAATTTTATTTGATAATGAAATTAAAATTATATTACACTTTAAGTATAATGCACTTAGAATTATTTTATATAAAAGTATATTTTATATTTATGTAAAATTATTTTAAACTTGAAATATATTTGATCATTAACAAATAGTTATTTTAAACATAAAGTATACTTGATTATACGAGTTTTATATTTTTAAGTATGAATTATATTTTATCATACCCGTTTTATTTATATTTTTTATATTATAAATATTAAGTATATTATAACATATAATGTGTTTAACATAAGTATATTTCAACATTCTAGTTTTATTATTTCAATCATTAAATATATTATGATATCCAAGTTTTTTTAATTTTAAACATGAATTATTTTTAATCATACGCTTGTTATTTTAAACAGTGAATATTTTGATAATGATCGTATTGTTCAAATCAATATTTAAACATATTTGATTATGGTCGTTCAACTATTTTTAAGATTAACTATACATTAGTTTCTATATTAATTTTATGGTATACTATATTTAATAATTCACAAATATTTATTTTAAACATTAAGTATATTAATACACGTTTAACTAATTTCACCAAACATAAATTTTACGTGTTAATATTCTCTAATACACTTTAGAATTTAGGTACACGTTATGTAATTCAATTAAACATGTGATAATTAATTTTTCTTATAGTATTACTAAATAAATATTAATATAATATTGTATTGGTCTCCAATCAAAGTCAGCAATTATTATACACAAAAGTGGCGCTATTTTTTCAGCTAACAATATTGTGAGAAGCGGATTTTACCAAAGCATGTACAAGATTAAAACAAATTTCCTCGCTCAGTTTTCTCTGATACAACAGCATTTTAAACAGTGTAAGGGGTCTCGGTAGGGCCATTTACCGCAATGTTAAATTATACATGGTTCTTGCACACTTTTCTGACTACCTATAAAAGATATCACTTCCAAATTTTCACAGTTTGTTACCAACATAGTATTGTACAGTTTAACAAGAGAAAATAGTTTTTGAAAAATTTAATTTATATTTTTTAATTTTCTTTATATTGTTATATTTTATAATTTTTTTACATTATAAAAATTAATACATTTTTTCTTATAGGTAATATTGTAAAAACCATGTCATGTAAAAACCTCTCATTAAACCATTTATTACATCATTTTATAACTCTGGTAAAAATTTCAAAGCTCTATCTCTTACCAGTCTTGAGAAAAGTGTGAAAATGTGTAAAAAAAAGTAGTTTCCGA
>JAGFPH010003060.1:82476-106522 GCA_018207615.1 Philaenus spumarius
TTGAAACGTGTTTAACCACTAAACGTAAGTGTTTAAGAATGTGTGATTGTTATAATAACAATATACATATACAACATACATAATTTTATTTAATACTTATTTAATAATTTTTTCTATACAAGTGGTGTATTTTCACATCAGAGTACAAAATATATTATTTAAAAAACCTTTAGCAACTCAATAACCTTTATGATAACAAAACTCCGTACATAAATCTATCCTCTATTCTGTTCGCTAAACACGTATGCAGTTAAATTTATGTGACATATTTTTACCCAGTGGGTAAAAGGCAAAATTACAATGCTCCAGTTACAAAATCGTAGATATTTCATTCAGATTAGTTTAGTTCAAAGTATTTCCTCCTTCATACAATGCATAATTGTATAAAAAGTTATTTATTTTACAAAATAGGAGGAAAACTAAAACTTTAATGGCATAAATGTTAAGAAGGAATTGAATATTAATTGGATTGAAGGATAAACTATTGAAAAACTCAACTTCAATTAATTAGTTTCTTTCTGGCACTCATTAAAGGTAAAAGATTAACTTAAATAAGACCTCTTAAACTAGTTGTGTTTAGTGACTGATTTACTGCAGATAACATTACTAATTAATTGGAGAACTAATATTGACTAACAAGAAAATGCCACATTGTCCAATAACTATAAAAAACTACAATAACCTGAGTAGATAACTGAACGAATGACTGTCTGTCTGACGGACGTATTAACAACTACCTACATGTAACATTGAATTAAGAACTATCTGGCCGTACATGATTGTCCCCGTTAAAACCTACTGGCTTAACCCTAGTTTATAATAATAATTATCAAACTGACTTATTTGGTTGGTAAAATTCTGAAGAATTTACTAAACGAATCAAAGTTATTTGATCAGTTTATATACCTAGTTCAGTAATAAGATGAACAAATTAACTGGAGGGCATTCTACCTTATTTATTTAATAGGCTGATTACAAATGTAGTACTCCTTAACCAACTGGCAGCTGAAACCACACTTATTGGACGACCTATTGGTATATTATTGACTATATTCTATCTACGTTTGTTCCTCTTAAATTTAATGTAATAAACTATATTAGTTTACTCATAGATTTAGTTATTATGAATCATATTTATTTTATATCTAATAATAATAATAACTGATTTTGGGATTTTTGGTCAAAAAGGAGGTTGTTTTTCAATTTTTTTCAAAACCTTTCCTCGTGCATCTATATAGGCTTAATTGAATAGGTTCAACCAATAGGTTCAATGTTTGGTACAAATTCGTTCGAAACCAATTGATTAGTTTTCTCTCAGCTAATAATAATATTTATTAGTTACTCTCCTACTTTAATGCAACCCCTCTCCTACTCTAATGCAATTATGAAGTCATTGTATTAAAGTAAATACAATAATTTAAATATGTTTTTGAGAAATTATACGCCAGTTTTCGTCCCGTTTATTTTGTCTATTCTACACTGAACGTGATTTATTGCTTTCCACATTTTACAAGAAAAATATAGCTACTATTACAGTTCTAATCCTATTTTAATTCCTTATTTCAAATACAAAAATATCGACAGTTTATGGTTATGCATTGTTAAAAATGTATTTAAATGTTTAAGATTTGTTTAACAAGATATTAAAAGTAATCCCAATTATATAAAATAAGCAAATTAAAAAAAAAAAATGCTGGAGTTTTGATTAAAAAGATTGATAAAGCGGCGCGACGCTGGCGTCAAAAAAACGTATGTAAACTCATTGAATTAAACAGCTTTAAGAACATTACCTATTTCTATTTCACAACAAACCTACGATCAGTAAAGTTACTGTTCATTAACAGAACATGCTTATCAAAGTTAATGTTGATATACATATGCTACAGTTTATATAGAGTGTACCACGGTGGGCAGATGGAATAGCTAGTAAATCAACTGTCGTTGTTATTTATTAATAAAGACGGACTACAAAGTAATAAATAATGTAAACTACAAACCTAAACAATTATGTCACAAGAGCTGCAATAAAACATATTAAATCCTGATAAATCACCTGTGTGTATGAATAAAAGTGAATCAACAAGCAAATCATTTTTATCAGTAAAAAAAAACATTAAATCCAGTCGGTGATTGATAAGGTCAGTTTGTCAATGTGTTATTTGTTTAAGTTTTCATTTAAATAGTTTCATGTTTTTTTTTTATAATTCAATTTTAGAATTGCTTGCTGTTTTTTGTATGTGTTATTGTGTTATGGTATATTCCAAAGCAAAAAGACAAATGCAATTTGGGTTGCAATCAGTAAATCAATAATATTGTTATATTCAAGCTCTTTAAAACTTTGTAAATCATGCCCTATCTTACAGATTATTTTATTACATTGTTTAGTTTTCATGTTTCTTCTGTTTTATTGATTAATACAAAATAAAAAAATACTACATGATTATTGATTGCCTTACTGGAATGGTTATTTTTTACTATCTTTAACTTTTTATACTTACAGCTCACAATCCTTTTTTCTTTTAGGTTACACCTGTTGACCTTTTTATCAAGTATTAGCAAATTTAAATTTGTATTGGATTTCTTGCATTCGTTGATGTGCGTCAATTGGGTAAATGAAGACTTATACACTTCGCATTCACAAATAACACAAGATATACAACACAACACTTTGGAACATTTAAGTAAATTGAAAAACTACGCTGGTTGTAGCTCACGTGTGCCCGCGCACGTTTTTACTCAATATATGTGGACACACGTAGCTCGCGTATGCAAGAAATACAATACAAATACAGGTTTGATAATGTCTGATAAAGAGGTGAAACGGCGTAACTTGTAAGAAATAAAATAAGAAACTACTCTGAGCTGTTTGTATACAAATTTAAATTTAGTAAAAAATACCGAAAACAATTTATATATGCTAAGATACGACTTTTATGGTACTAACGATGGTTGAACATACTGAATTGTCTCATTCTTTGCCTTACTCCAGACGTTTTGCAGACAGGTGGTGTAAATATTTAGACCGCTAGAGATTAATATTCAATTTAAAGATTTGGAGCTTAATAGTTAGAAGAATACACAAATTACTTTAATAGAAACAAACAATTTTGTATCATTAAGTTTGATCATTAAGTTGAAGTGATTTTCTTACTCTACGCTTTACATAATTCTATTTACAATTATTGTAATATTGATGAATTGGTATTTTCTTCATAACTTTGTGTGAAGTTATGAATAAAATATTCAAAACAATATTATTCAAAACTGGCTGGCTCGATCCGGCTTTTCACGGATAGACAAATCAAAGATAAATGTATATTAACAAAAAATATATTATATCAATAAATATATTACACTGTGTATTTCTTATGGGGATGTTTAGTAACTTTGACCCCATAAACCCCCCTAAAATTTCGAATTTGTTGAAACCATTTCTTAACGAGCACCTAGGGCCCTAGAGGAAGCTACATACCAAATTTCCTTCCAATCCATTCGGTGGTTTTCTTTAGTAACTTTGACCCCACCAAAACCTGCCGTAAAATTTATAATGTTTTTAAAACCTTTCTTATCAGCACCTACGGCCCTAGTGGAAGCTACATACCAAATTTCATTCCAATCCGTTCAGTAGTTTTAGAGAAATTGTGATTTAGTAACTTTGACTCCCCCCCAAAACCCCCTAAGATTTCGAATTTTTTAAAAATCTTTCTTAGAGAGCACTTACGGCTCTAGAAGCTACATACAAAATTTCGTTCGAATCCGTTCAGTGGTTTTGAAAAAATCGTGATTTACAATTTTGTTTAAACCATTTCTTATTAGCACCTACGGCTCTAGAGGGAGCTACATTCCAAATTTCATTCCAATCCGTTCAGTAGTTTTAGAGAAATTGTGATTTAGTAACTTTGACTCCTCCCAAACCCCCCTAAGATTTCGAATTTTTTTAAAAACCTTTTTTAGAGAGCACCTACGGCTCTAGAGGAAGCTACATACAAAATTGCGTTCCAATCCGTTCATTAGTTTTAGAGAAATCGTGATCCGTGAGTCAGTGAATTTGGCTTTTATATATTCAAAATAAAGGAATATTTTAAATGAGATAAATATAAGTTTAAAGGAAACTGTGAAGTGTTTTACTTACAGAAAACGTTATAAAAATGCAAACAGTATTATTTAAAATAAATAAATAAAATTAATATAAGTTTAAAGGTTACTGTGAGTCTTTACTTAAAGAAAACTATAAAAGTGCAAACAATATAGGTGAATGATTCAGCAATGCATGGCTAGTACTAAAAGGAGAGTACATATTACTGATTAAGTACTGATTAGTACTGATTAAGTAAGAAACATTATGAGAGCGCTAGGATATCGATTGTACACACTAACATTTTGACTAATAGCTTTTATAAATTTTATTTCCACCTTGTGCCCACAACATTTTAATTTACAGAATGCTTCAATGTATAATTAGTAGATAACAAACTCGTCCTGATATTTTACTGATTTCAAGAGAATTGACTTTAAATCGTGTTTATCTCTTGTTTACAAGCATATATCTTTATAACAATTGATAACTAAATATTTTTGTCATCTACGAATTACAATTTAAGTGTTCTCGTACGATTTACTGCAAATTACAAAAGGTTATCTTTAAAATTTGATTAAAATATTACTGTTATATTGAGGAGGACTGTATGGGACTGTTTTGCCCGGGTTTTTGCACAATAAACATTTCTTAAATATTAAACATAATTGAGATCTGTTATTACTGAATATTAAGAAAATACATTTTTTTAAATACTATATTTCTGACAAGTATTTGAAACTGTTTTGAACGTCATATAAAGAATTATTTTCGCTATTAACACACGTTTAATTACAACTGTTACGTCCAAGTACCCATAGGATGTAATCATCCAATGTGGGCTCCATGAAAAAAAATTTAATGTGAGATTGAAGTCTCCAGAGAATGCACAGTTGCCATGATTATCGCAAAATCTTTCTGATATAAATTGTACTAAAGAATATGTTATCTCCAACATCGTATAAAAATACTCTATTTGGTATTTATGAAAAATTTATTTTTGTTCATATTACAAAATGGATTATAGTTTATATAAGTAAAACATACTTACGAAACATATTTATGAAATATTAGTTTAGAAAGTAGATAATTAAATACATGTAGCAGTGTAAGTAATCGTCTATGTAAGGCTTTGCTTTTTGATTTTAACTTAGTAATTTATTTCTATCATACAGTGAAAATATTGTAAAAAAGATATCCAAATTATTGTTATGACAAGTATAAGTCTTATCACATCAGTAAAGACCTAGTGTCGTATACTAAGGATGTAATTACAGCATGTGGACTCCGTAGGACAGTATGAAATGTCGGTGTAAAGTCTCCAGAGGATTACAGCAAGGTTATTCGGCTATAAATTGTACATAGTGGAAGTAAATATCTCAAACATCGTATGAAATACAATGTTTTATATTAATATTGTATTTAAGAAATCAAGTTTTAACATATCGCTTCCGCTTATATTTTAAAACATTTATATTGTAACAACACAAATAAATAAAACATACTTAAACAACAAATGGTATGTACAAGTTTTTTTGTAGAAAGTATATTAATAAATAAATGTTTATGATATAAAAATTTTATATTTATAGAGTTGCTTTCTGTTTAGCCCATGAATCATTTACTTCCTTAATGCAGTAAATAAATTACAAAATACTAGTTAACGGTTCTAGCTAAACATTGTTTAATTTAAAACAGAAAATAAGTGTAAACGTTGATGATAAAATGTAGTTATTAACATATTCCTGCTCGATTAAAGTTTCTCGTTCGTTATGAAATTAATTCAATAATAATTGTAACGTTATTGCAAGAAAACAATACTTTGACATATATTCAAGTAATTGTGTCACTAAGAATAACAAAAAATCTTTGAAATCGATTAGCAAATAAATCAGTTAGGTAGCTAGAGGGAGAGTGAAAAACTGAGAAAATAAAAACATAATTTGATTGTTCCACAAATATACGTATGTGGGAATGCAATCTGGAATTGTATAACAACCACAAATAAATTCAATAATCATTTTTATTTAAATATATGGTTGTAAATAAAACTTCGTCTGGGTACACATAACCTTATAATCATACCATATGTATATTTACATTAAAAGGCTCTTAATTAAATTACCTGCAATCAGTCAGTTTATATTTGTTAAATTATGTTTTAGCGTCCACGTTTTCCGCTTTGGTTTAGTTGTGTGATATTTTTATGGCATTTATTTTGTTCCGGAAATATGTTTTATGTTACGATTCTATGAGATAACTATCTGATTTTACGACTAACTGATGTAACTGCAATACAAGTACACATTAAACGTAACAAACGTATGGAAATAAATAAAAAAAATTATGTATTTATATACGATTAATGTACTTTAGTTAATTGTGTTTGCAGTTAAATCAGTTATAAGCAATATAACTAACTCACCCATTTGTTAATGTGGGTGAAAAAACAGTTGAAATAACATAACAGTTTACGTTGTGTAAACGGCTTTAGAAAATTTAAGTTAACGTAGGGGACACTTACTGCAGTTTAGTTTGTACTCACATTATGTTTACTAGGTATATTTAAAATTAAACTTAAGTGACAGAAAATATAATATTTTTATAAACCGTATCATTGATGTTACGAAGTTAATTGATTGTTTTTAGTGTTATTGTAAGTTCAGTAGTACCATAAATATTTTAAAAAATCAACATGTACATTCCATTAAAATGTTTTAAACATTAAGCAGGACTGTGAGCAGCACAAAAAAGTGATACACAGGTATTTATGAAATATTTATACCCAGTCCAGTAAGGCAAACAAACAAACAAAAGTAAATATAAAATGCTTTAATGTTCCTAACTTATGACTTACATCCTAAGTAATGGGGAACAAACATAATAATTTATGTCAATAATTATACAATTTTGTAAGTAAATAAAACTATCTGAAATGGCTGCAACCCTACTGTCAGACGTCTTAATTGACACTTCTCAACACGCTAAAGTAGTCAACTGAGTTTTCTGTAAGAACTCAATTGTATTGAATATTTCACCACTAAATTGTCGTCGAATCTCAATGAAATAGATACCATTGGAAAGTAAATGATTTAACTTTAATTTTTCTGTTTAAAAATTTGTTCTAAACCGTATGTTTACATGTGTAATCATCGTTTTAAAATTGTAGTTTTCTAAACATATAAAAACTAAATGACTCAAACTTGTCGTTTCTCTAAGGCTCAAAATGGTTCGACTGACTTAGTTTGAGAAAAATAACGAATGATTAGATTCGTCAAGATTTAAACTTTATAAGAGTGCCTTCCAATCATTCGTCACTCTTATAGGTTCTTAGATATGAAGTTTTCTGTAATCCATTGCAATTTTGCAGATTTCAACAAATGAGAAAGAACATTTGAAACACGCTACTAACCAATTGCTGTATTTATATTATAATGATCTTTACACCGATTTGAAGATAAAACTCCATAGTTTCGATTGATATATAATATAGGAAACTTCATTTATTTTAGTGTTCAGATACTAATCGGATATTTTCGAGAAATACAGAAATTTGTTCAAATCAACAGGCACACGACCGTTGTATTGTTTACCCATAGTCCAGACCGACAGGAACTGTATAGGATACGCTAGTGAGAGTTTTGTTTGATATATTTTAGTGAAATAAGTAAAATAAGTTAATAAAATAAGAATTTTGGTGTATATAGTACAATTCTATGATTTATTCTCTACAATTTGTTATAAGAATATTTAATTTTTGGGTAAAGCATATATTTCTAAATTAAGTATTATTTAAAATAAGCCTGATTTTGTTAGAAGTATTGAAGTAGGAACATAACAATTTATGTTTAAAAAAATAATAATTTGATATAAATATATTTGTATAATTGTCTATCCTATTACTTTAAATGAGCAATTCTTGTATCTATCTTTGTATCTGTCGCGGATCTCGAAAACGGCTCTAACGATTTTGATGAAAATTTGCATACAGAGGTTATTTGACGTCAGGAATTGTATGCGCTAGGTCTCATGTCTTCAACAAAGCGCATAAAGTCTGAAAAATGCTCATAAAATTTAAAATCTGAACTTCTTCTTATACCACCTTTAAGTCACTTAGAAGGCGAAAAGTACAGCTTCTTTTTATACCTACTTCAAAGTCACTAAATATTCGAATAGAAACATTATAGATAAAATCCAGATGTTAAAAATACTGAACGATGCTCGTTCACCCAGGTACAAACAAGCCAAAGATTAGCGAAAGTCTTTAGAGAGTTTTCCAACTGCGAGTGAAGAACTAAATTACAAAACTTCTATATATTTTCAAAAAAGTATAAATTGTTTGATAAATTTACATAATTCAAGTTTTTCCTGGCATATATGAATTATTTTAACCTTTTTATAAAAAAAAAACTAAGTAGTAATTTTGGATTGTGGTAAAGAAAAAATGCATGCAACGTGCATGAAAATTACTTATCATTGCAGGAAGTTAGCATAGACAGATGTAAGGTGAAGAATACAAACATTTGAAGTATATTTAGATATTTTGTTTCATTAAACCAATACATAATACAAAAAACATAAACTGGGATCACTATAGTAGGAAAAAAAATAATACTTTCAGGGTTTCTAATAAACACAAAAATGTAATCACCGCAAAATTATAACTTTCTCTTGTTATTTAATTTCAAATTCAGTTTAAAGTTGTGATGCATACAAAATATGTATAGCGAAAAACTAAACAAATTTCTGCATGATGAACGAAACTTTTAAAACGTTATAAACCTGTATGCAAATTGCCTATGTGGCCCCTTTCATCGCTTATCAAACATTAATTTGTGTAACTAAATTGCCTACCCAAAGCCTTTATTGCAACGCTTACACTCAAAATAACCACTATACATTTCTTTTTTTATATATCATCATGTTTCAGTAGAAACATTTACTGTTATCAGAGTAATATAACTGTGCTAAATTGCAAGTCAAACGGGAGAAGAGGGATAGAATACATTCACGAAATTTACATGTACATGTTTACATTGTTATAAGTTATGCAAATAGAAGAGCTTGATAAATATTTATCAGGTTTATACTGTTATAACTATATTCAAATAATTTATAATAAAACAAGTGCAATAAATATTTCTATAAATGAACACAAATATATTTGAACACAACGTGTTCTGGGGACCTTGATCGGTGCTCATTTGCTACTCCCGACCTTAGGTCTTACCATAAGGGCCACTGCAATAGCTCATTTTTCCTATGAAAATTCGCTAATTACTGTATGTACAAAAAACATCTAAAAGTTAAACATAACTACAACAAACAAAAACATTACAAGACAAACAAACGTGTGGGTATGTACTTTTATGAAATTTTCTATTTATTATTGCTCTTTCCATTCTACGTAAAGGTTAAATTGTAAAAAGCTACGTTACGTGTAGGTTGATTGGTATTTATGTGTTTTGTTGTACGTCATAATAGGTATGGTTGATTCGGGAAAGCGTGGGGCGTAAACTTTTGTAAGGCTTAAATAAGATAGTGAATATTTACATTGTGAATTACAAACACAGTCTCTGCTAAAATATTGTTTTATATTTTCTAAATTTATATTTATTACGTAAGAGTATGTTTTGCATTAATCTTTGTTAATGCTAAAGATAAATGGTGTTTATGGCAGAAGCAAGCAATTTTTAACATCAGCGACTTAATAAGTGTCCAAGAGATGTAATTACGACATGTAGGCTCTGTGAACAAAGTTTGCAATGTGAGATTGAAGTCCCCTGATAATATAGTTAGTAGAATTATCGCAAAGTTATCTTGTTATGAATTTAATTTAGATGGATAAACTTCTTCATCATAAGAAATTAATATTTAATATATTGGTTTTTGATTGTTTTAGAAAATGTATTAAAAGTTATATTAATAAAACTTACCTTAACAACATATTTTTTTAAGATAGTGTATCAATAAATATAATTATAGGGATATAACTTATTTTCTACTTATGACTATTAACTTCTTGCTTTGTTATTGTCATAGCAATCTTTCATATCAGAGATCTCGGTAAGGTGGGTTTACGAATAACTCGTAATGTTTTTTGCTTTCGTTGATACAAATTTAACTAATAGTGATTGTATCTACTTGATTATAAAAATTATTTTTCATTCCTTGTAATTTCATTCGTATAAGTCCTATATTGATGTATAGAGAAGGTTCAACGAAAAACATTAAACATAAATCTCTGATTGCCTAACTTAGAGCTTGTTTAAAATTGAAGTAATTCTATACCGTTGTATAGACACAATGAATATGAAATATTAATTTACATATTATATACTGTGTTCCATAATCTCTCATGATATTTATAAGAGCTGTAAGATATCTTCAAGGAGATGATATTTTACAAAACTTTTTAAATCTCTCCTGAGTTCCCTAATTCCCATCACCAACATAACCACTATGTGAGCACACTTGATCCAGATGTTTTATGCCTCATTCAGAAACTGGCCATGTGTTAAACAATAATCATAATAGACAGTGTTGCTTAAAACTAAGGGTAAAGTGAGGTTATAGACTAAAGAAAGAGCAGACTTGGCAAGTATGTAGATGTCATTACTTTAATAGCCGGATTATTTTTAAGCGTATGGAACTTTGAAATACGTTTCAACGACAATATCGCCACTTTACTGGTGCACCAGATAATATAATCAAACTATAACTGATGACGAAATCAGAAACGAAAACTCGTTTAATTTATCTAAACAAACATTAACTTTAAAGAAAGTAATATAACTGTATCAAAGTGGAGTCAAACGGCAGGTAATAAGTTTGTGAAAACAAACTTAAAATTGCTTTTACATTGTTACAGGTCAAAAAAATAGAAGGGTGTTAAAAGTATATCTATTCAATTTATGTGGCTTTAGCTTCAGGATTCGGGTATATGAGTAATACATTTAGATAACGTAATTTAAAAAAAAAAATCAATTACTATTCTTCTTTTCTCCACGAATGACTGGTTTCGACCTCTATGTTCAGATCATTAGCAAATCCATTGTTACACTAAGGTTCCGTTTGACTAAGTTTCATAAAATAATTTTACATAACACTTCACAAACACAAAAAATATAACGAAACATTTAAAAGGTAGAAAGTCATGACATCACTCACGTGTGTATTGGCAGTTTTGAACTTATAAATAAATATTGAGCTTGACTTGTGACAAGATATACTTGATAGAATAAACTTAGAACACAAAATCTCTCAACTAATACGTTTATTAACTCAAACGCGTTTCAACGACAAAGTCGCCATCTTCAGTAATGCACGAGCTACAATAGTCAAACTATAACTACATACTATGAGATTTTGTGTTCTAAGTTTATTCTATCAGTGTTGAACTTGTAATCTATTAACACACACGTAAGTGATGTCATGACATTCTACGTTTTAAATGTATCGTGATGTGTTTTGTGTTTGTGTGTTTGTGTTAACTGTTAAGCACAATATTTTAACAAAGGTCAATCGAACGGAACCTTAGTGTAACAATGGATTTGATAATGATCTAAACAGAGATCGAAACCGGTAATCCGTGGAAAGAACAGGAATAGGAATTGAAGTTTTTTTTCTAAAAAAATGTACATTAACTAAAAATGTATGGTACTAAAACTATACGAGTTTAAGTAACTACATAACTAATTTATGAATACTCACAATAAAACAATAAGTGCAAAAAATATTTTTATAATTACATACTACCAATACAAATTGTGTTAAATAATACTTTTAGGTGAATATAAAGTTCGTTTGTTTGTTAACTTATTAGTTTTAATTATATAATTATATTTCGCGTACACAAATTTTAATAGAGCCTGCAGAGCTTAAGCCTTTTAATTACAAGACTTCAACCAACAAAAGAACATCAAACTATTATAAAACTATACAACAGTTTACGTGGAATTGAAATGAAACTAGTCTCAGTGAAATGTCTAAGTTAATATTGAATCCATTCAAATGTAAATAGTTCTAATGAGTAAATATCATGTTATAATATTAGTGAACTCAATAAATAACACTTCTGGTAGGATCGAATTTATTTTCCATAACATTTGACAAGTTTTAATATATATTTTTGTAATAATAATATCAAAATTTGATTCTTGTTAATCTTTTAATCTATTATTTATTCAACAACAGTTAAGCCCCATTGTTTTGACAGTATTTAGTTATTCATATTAGTGAGTAATTATTTATTCATACAATAAATTAGTTGTTATTTATACAGTTAATTAGTTAGATTATTATGTAATTAAATCAGTTAGGCAGCCAGTTGAACAAATATTTATTTCATATCTGACTCAGTAATATAGTCTGTCAGTTTGTCAGATAATCAGTTAAACAATCAAAACATTTTAAATGTACATCTACATGATTTATAACAATTAATGATATTTCAGGTCTTATAATAGTGCAGTATACCATTTCTTTTATAGTTCTAATAGTTTTTAAACTTGTTTTAGTGTTTATGTTTTTGGTTTCTTGTTGCAACCAATTAAAGTAAGAATGGAAATTTAAATTACTTTGATTAGGATTACTTAAAAATAAATCTATAAAGATTTAAAGTTTTTACAGCTAATTTAAAAATAACATTAGCTTTAAAAGTAAATATAACAGATTCAAACAAATGTATTGCTTTAGTTTGGACTAAGTCATAACTCTATCAAACGCAATCGTTTTAGATTGGAATAAGCGTAATTCTTTTCAAACTTGTCCGCAGTGGTTTTTTAATTGGTTTAGCGTGAACGACAAAGCAGAAGCGCTCAAGCTTATAGCTAGGCAAATCTCTCTATTGTTGTAAACCTACAGTTATAATTAACAATGCGTCTAAAATCATATGAAATAAACACAAGTCGCTCCAAAACAACAACAAAAATAAATACTTAATACCTAGTAGACAAATCAAAAACATAATTCACAAAAATTTATTTAAGGTTCTTTGTTTTGGGACATTCTTCAATTAAAAATGAAGGAATTGTAAATGTCGAAAATATATGAAAAAAACATTTCGTACTGGAAAAAAAAGACAAAAATTAAAAGTTTAATTAGAAGCTGAAAAACCTCAATGTCCATCTAAAGTTTGACTTATCTTAAAATAATTCTTTTAACTTTTACTTTGGATTTACGTCTTTTCATAATTTACCGAACAAACTTATCGGTATAAAAAAGTTTTGCTTCCATTCTAGAGTTAGATTAGACCTTGTCAAACTTTAAATAACAATTCCACTTTCCAAGTCCAACACGTGTAGTATGAGTTTACATGTACACTATGACAGTGGAACATTGCCACTTTCCTTGATTTTGAGTCATTCATCTAAAAAGAATTAATTGCAGTCATAATATAAAAACAAAAACTTAGCTACTATTTATCAAAATTAGTAGTAGTTTATTACATCACCTCATAAACGTTTAAGAAGTAAAGCGAAAAGGAAGATGGAATATCTAAAAGAATGGCATTTTCAAGTAAAGATTTATCTAATTCAATTTAACTGATTTTATGTTTTTATATGATTTTTGTTGTCAAAATGGGCAATATAAAATTAAAAGTTAAGTTATTAATATCTTAATTACTTCAATGTTTGTGTATATAAAAACTAAATTTTAAATAAATGTTTTAATCATATTTGTATACACGAACATATAAATACTAAATATAAATAATACCAAAAATATAAAAAAAAATTCAAATAAAAGAACGGTTTTGCGAATATATTTATTTTATTCGAGTTATAATTGCCTTATTACGATTAATATGGATAGTTTTCAATCATTCAAGGGGGCAAAGTGGCTCAGTGGTTGAATACTCTCTTCCACTTTTAATTAGTTTGATCCCTTAACACAGTGGCGTAGGTTCGAGCCTAATTAATGGCGTTGAATTTAGTCTAACTGGCATAAAGTAAAGAAGTGAAAAAGAGTTGTAAATTACACTAACATAAAAGCTTCTGTTGTATTATTATAAATAAAATTCGACATTTCTATAGAAATTTGTACTTGATTATCTTTAAAATAAATATGATCATAAAGAAAGGAGTAATTTGGAAAGAAAAAGAAAATCCTATTTTTTTATTCTTACATACAATTATTGTAATATTTAACCAGTAATAATGGTTTAAACAAAATCGAAATCATTTTTATGTTATGCCTACAATACAAATTCATGTCTATAACAATTAACGTCATTCCACATCTTATGATATTGCACTATTGATGTCGAGGAACATATAATTTCTTTAAAAAAATTTGTATTGATAGAAATTAAAACGATTAATCAAAAACAGTGACGACAATAAACATTTCTTATAAAACACACAGAATGTGTGATACAAACACCAAGTCTTGGTAGACTGTATATAATACACTATTGTTGAAATAGTCATTTTCACCCCTGGGTTTACGATAACTAAGGTTTTAACTTTTAGCATTCACATATCGGTTATTACAGAAACCAAATAAAATACATAAATTTGATACGCTTAGAGTAATTTACAGTAAAATATTTATGATCCTCCCATTAAAAAATAGTAGCTCAATTAAGACTTTTTAAACCATAAACAGAATTTACGACAAGTAATTGCTGTATGTTTATTTTCTATTGTTAGTAAGTCATAAAACACCAATAAACTCACTTTGAAATAATACCATAAGCTGATTTTTTGTTTTCTGTAATATATAAATATTTCAGTCGACACCAGGTGTTTAAAATGTGTTGTTGTTTTATGTGTTTGTGTGGTTTTTGCTTAAAGCTTTGACGATCTCCAATCATGAGATATTCTGATGATGGGATAGATGTCCCAAAACGCGTAAAATAAAAACAAAAAGAGGTCACTTTTGGAAAAATATAAGGTACTGTACTTTTATAATGTTTTTTTTTTTTAATAACCACTATAGGAAAATTTAATAATAACAAATGGTATAAGTTAAACGAAATGTACATTTCTCTAGAATATTGTTTGTATATAAATATATAAAATCTATGCAACACAACACTAAAGATTTTATCCCGTGTTGTACACACTGTGGCAGTGAGAACAATAGACATTCCCATCTCTGAGATTGTATTCTAAATCGATAAATCCCTTCCAGTGGTGTCAAGAGATAGATTTAGTTCCGACACCCAAAGTGTTTTTGTTTGGACAATGAATCCTTTAACCAGGAAAATGTAATTGGGAATGTTATTGGATTTATTTATTGAAACGTATGAGATTGACCCAATACGTCAAGTAATTAATTATTTATTTGGGTATTTATTTTATTTATGTAATTATTATACGTGATCACGTTCACAATATATCAGTTTTAATATCTCTAAACTCAGATTAGTTGGTCGAATAACAGAATGGCAATACACCTAGTACATAGTTATCTGTGTTTATGATGATTTTACAAACAGCTCACACTTCAGAAATCATGAATAATAGTTGATATCGTTAATTTACTTTAGCAGTCAATGGTAACAGAAATCACAAATTCGATGAAATTTGTGGAGTCTTGGATATCTGGAAGTAAATCTTTGAATTACTATTGAATATTAAAAAGAGGGAAAGTTTATGTGTTTGTATGTTAGTTTGTTTGTTTGATCAAATGGTTTGTGTGCTCCTAAATATTAAACTACGAAATTAATATTTCAAATAACATACTGCTAAATTAAGTATGATAGGTTGGCAAGTGGTAAATAATAAGACACCATCGACATTATTCTAATAAGAGTGCAACAACTAATTACATTTAAAATAAAACAACATGAATGTATACTGCACAAACCAATACAAAATCTTACCATACTGAGTCCATATTTAAAATAAAGACTCTTTATTAAAATTGTTTCTCATTGATGTTTCTAGAAAAATGCTACACTTAGTTTTTATATACACTTGTTTTACATTGTTTTACTATAGAAGGTGTTTAAATAAATGTCTACTTAAAAATATAGAAACAGACAACACCAGTAACTATAACTTATTTCATTTTAACTCTCTGAACTTCGCATGTTATAAAGCTATTTGAATTACTTCGTTGCAATTTCCACGTTAGTGAAAACATAAAATAGTTCAGATTACTGGTATGTAGAAGGGTGTTACTTAATGTGCAGCACAATTAGTTTAGTTTGTAATATCATTAACTGTCAGCATAGATTTATATCATACGTACGTGCAGTTCATAAAAATGTTATTTCTTGCTTTAAAAATATTTAATATATTATTTAAATAATGGCATTTCAACATTAAACTAAACATTAAGAATAAATGGAGTTATAGCATTGATTACAGAGCTATTCTGAATTGGCCTCAATGAGAAAAGTTTACTTTTCATAACTTGGAGTCTTTGAGTTACAATCTAAACCATTCGCTTTTTATTAGCATACAATGGATCTGCTATAAACGTTAAGGTAGATTACTTGATATACGATATTTCTGGTTATTTTTATATTTCAATAAATATAATAAAATCTAGAACATATTATTCTCATTCACATACATGGCTAGAATAGAGTAGTAGCCTTTTGTAACAGTAAACTGTATGATATGTTTGCATCGTTAAATGGAAGAAATAATAATTTTAAAAAATCTAAATAAATAATGTGTTTAATAAATAATAACTTTTGCACCATAACATAAAAAATACCAATAAATATAGTAATCACAGCTATTCTTACTGCAACGCAACAAAAGCATATACTGTATTTTTGGTGGCCTTTACTTTAGAAAGTTTTACACCAACTATCGTTAATTTACAAAAACTGATCAGCATAAATAGTAAGTTTATTAATGTAATAAAAATTCAGAAAAATAATTTTTACATAACATACAATATTCCGGCTAAAATAATTATAATATAGGTTTCAATAGTGTTTGATAGATATATATAAATATGGAACATTTCAAATTCATTTAGTACAAATCATTTACATAGATATCAGGATTGGTCTAATTGGTGTCCTTTTTCAACAGTAAAGCGTACTTAATTAGTGTTTATCATCAAATTAAAAAAGGAAAATTAGAGAAATGCCCTATGGGTATAATTAGTTGTCTATATATGTAAACAAATTATTATATCACAACTATTACTAATGTAATATTATGATTTTAATAGTAAACTGTTATAAAGTATTTTAAAACTTGTTTTATTGTCTGCGTTTTTTGTTACACAGTTACACAATTTAAAAGTGAGCTAAATGAATAAGTATTTGAATACATCACAATAACATTGTAATGTATATTAAAATTACTTTGAAGAGGCTTAGTTAAAAATAGTATATAAAGATTTGGGGTTTTGACTGATAATTTTAAAATAAAATTTGCTTTAAAAAGTAAATGTAGCAGATAAAAATTATTGTATTGTGTTATTTTAAACTAAATTATAACTCTATCAAACGTATTTGTTTTTAGATTAGAACAACAGTAGTCCTTTGTAATGAAATACATACTGAAACACTCGAGCTTTACTGTGCACATCACCATCAGTAAATACATCAACATGAGAGTCAATATAGACACACATAACAGAAAGTCAATATAGGCTACTAGGTAAACCACACTATTGTTTTAAACCAATAAATATAATTAATAATTCGTCTATAATCATATGAAATAATCTCAAACTGCTACAATACAACAACAATATCTAATACTACAAATAGAGTAGACAAATTAAAAACATACACTCACAAAACTAAGGTGTTTAGTTTTAATGAAATATGCTTCTATTGGAAATGAAAAAATCGTAAACGTCGACGTTTGACAGAATTAAAATAAAGATGTCTTAAAAAAAATCAAGACTTAAAAGTTTAATTAGAAGTTGAAAAACCTCAATGTCTATCTAAAGTTTATCTCATCTTACATTATTACTTTTAACTTTTACTTTGGATTTACGTCTTTTCATAATTTACCGAGCAAACTTATCGGTATAAGAAAGAAAGTTTTGCTTTCGTTCTAGGGATAGATTAAACCTTGTCAAACTTTTAGTAATAATTCCACTGTCCAAGTCCACCACGTGTAATATGAGTTGCATATAAGCTATAACAGTGGAACATTGTTTGGAGTTATTTATGTAAAGATAACTCCCTGCAGTCACAATATAAAAACAAAAGTTGAGATATTATTTATCAAATTTTTAGTTATAATTTTTATTATTTATTTTTACATCTTTTGTATACCTAGTAAAGGTGATACATTTGTGATAATGTGTATATCCATATTGTCACTAAAGAAGCTTAGTAAGTTTTTATGTTATTTATTTTCTCTTTAGAACATTTTTAACTCACCTATGAAGAATTGTAATTGCATTGCATTATATTGACATTTTAAAGTTTAATTTATCATAGATGACTTTATACTTATTAAATATGTTTAATTAACTTTAAGCTTAAAAGTGAGAAGGAATTATTTGTACGAGTCAACACATATTTAGTCATCATCTTCAAGAATGTTTGTGCTGCAACCATAAGGTTATATTTAAAGGGATGAAGTATTACGTTAGATAAATGTATAAAACCCTTTCAGGCAGCGGCATAATTTCGAAACTGGTAATCAGGTTGAGGTTTGGAAATTATTTGAAGACGCTTATTTTGCTCACTTGCGTGGATAATTTGTATTATGTGTGTTTATAAAATTAGGTTATTTCTACGTTAGACAACAAAGTGTATTATTTGAGAGAGCTGTGAGCAAGTGCAGTCAGCTGTATGATCACAATACTAGGTAGATAAATCTATCTTGTATTATGTTCGCGAGACACGTATGCAGTTAAATTTATGTGACATTCAATTTCCCAAAAGGGTAAAAGACCAAATTGTAATGCTGCAGTTACAAAGTCGTAAATATTTTGTTCAGATCGGTTCAATTCAATATACTTCCCTCCTTCGTACGATGTATATTTATACTAAACATTTTTGTCTCACTAAATGACAGAAAGACACCGACATAATTTAACAACATATATATAAAGAAGGAATACATTGTATATTGCGAGTAAAGACTGAGAAACTAATGAAAATTAATAACGTTTATTATTCTCTCGCAAGAATTTAAAGATGAATTTGTATAACAATTTAATAAATTATATAAATAAAAAACAGAACACAGTTTCTCATAAAAAACGTTTAATAATTCAAACGCGTTTCGATGACCAGGTCATCATCATCAGTGATGGTTACAAATTTATAACTAATTTGATAACATGGTTCTTAACTATATATAGGCAGAGTCTTAGTAGGGGGGTCGTTTAAACATGTAACGACCAATGGGAGAACAGTAACTTAATGATTGTAATGGGGTTAGTGACTAAAGGGGGAAAAAACATGAATATATATAAAAATAGATAACAACTAAACATTTGATTTTGCTTTGTGTATATGGTACAAATGTATTTTTAATTAATATATATATTTTTTTTTGTAATGTTTACAATAAATTACATGTCTTACATATTTTTGTATATAAATATAATTGTATTAGTATAGTGGGTTATTATGTAATAGTTGACTTAGAATCTACTTATTCTTTGTTGTTTATAACTACGTATTTTGATTGATGTGATATTTTCACTTATCAGCATTTAAATTATATATCCTACATGTTCACATATACTGTTTATGAGTGTATCTATATTATGTATGATTCTAGCTTATATATATGTTATTTTGTCATCTATTTTTATATATATTCATGTTTCCCCCCCCCCCTTTAGTCACTATTCCCATTACAATCATTAAGTTACTGTTCTCCCATTGGTAGTTACATGTTTAGACGATCCCCCCTACTAAGACTCTGCCTATATATAGCATATATATAGTTAAGAACCATGTTATCAAATTAGTTACAAGTTTGTAACCATCACTGATGATGATGACCTGGTCATCGAAACGAGTTTGAATTAGTAAACGTTTTTTATGAGAAACTGTGTTCTGTTTTTTATTTATATAGTGTTATTTCTCATAAGTCCAGTTCAAGTTTAAATTTTACATTTAATAAAGTTGTTGTTTTTAGTGACTGATTTACTGTAGACTATTTAACTGACTATGACTATTTAGTGACTAGCTATTTAACTGGCTATGACTAACTAAAATCGGCTAATTGACGTCATAGCATCTACGTAACATTAGTAACTCACTTAAAAGTTAAACACCAATTACCTGCCGTATGAGTAACTAATTGAATGTGTTATGTCTGACGGGTATAGTGACCCATCATGTATCAACTAGAGGCAGAAGGACTAACTGTCTGCTGCTGGTTGAATAAGTTAAAAGTACTAATTTAAACTAAGTTGTTAATTAAGTATGAAACCTTATAAGTTGGCAAAGTACTGAATATATTAATAAATGTATCAGTTATTTTTACTAGTTTAACTACCGGGTTCAATAACAAAATGGAAAATTAACTGGCATTCCTTCTACCTGATTTTCGCAATCCACAGCTTACAAACAGTCTCCTCAGTAATCAAAACAATTACTGGATGACTTATCAGTTTATTGTAACTCTTGTGTGTGTTTTTTAGTCTTATGTTCATTAGTATCAAAGTCACTGTCGTACATTGAACTATAGTACACAATAATATTAATAATGTATTATTGCTTTGTCCGTCTTGTAGATGAGTTTTATTTTCATCGTAACTACACGTATCGGAATTGTTATCCCATCTTCAAGTTTTCACTCGCATAGAGGTCGTCAAATATTTATTATTAGAAACACAAACCTTTCATAACACATAACAATAAACACAAATAGCTAAAAACTGTTGAGCGCCATACACTGGTTTAAGAGATTAAGTCTTACTTTAAGTTCTACGATAAAGTCGGTACAAGTGCCAAAACACAGCAGTTGCAACGCAACAGCTTTTGCTTTATGTTTCTTATAATAACGACCTCTATGTGAGTGAAACACTTGAAGATGGGCTTACGATGCCGAAACGCATAGGCCTAGTTACAATAAACAAAACGAAATCACATGACGGACGAAAACTGTATACACCAACTAGGGGCTCTGCCCCTGGACGCTTCGCGTCCCAACCCCGCCTCGGCCTTCGGCCTCAGATGGCTGCTTCGCTTCGCTCGCAGTTGGAAAATTCGCTTAAGAATGTCGTTAATCTTTGGCTCGTTTGTACATAGGTGACCGAGCACAAATCAGCTGTTTTATTTGGCAGCTGACTCAAACTCATTAAACATTATCTCTATTAGATTAACATGGGAAATTTGATGGATTGTTTGGAGGAGCTCCTTCTCGGGTTAATAGCGGCTAAAGGGATGATTGGATCTTGAATCTGACAGAAAATCTCTCCTTTGAAATTTAATTTTCTACAACTTTTGTATTTAAAATTTTTGGCTATCTCTTACCGTTTTCTTACTAAATGCGCTCAAAGTGAAAAAAATAAGAAATAGAAAAAATCTAAAAAATCTTTCCCGCCCAAAAGGTACTTGCAAAATTAAAAAATGTTAAATTCTGGCAATTTACAAAGAAGTTTCTCGTCGAGAGCTTTAATTCAAGTATGAGGTCAAGGGGGGTACGATTACGGGAAGTGCCTAATAATTAATGTCAGTGAATCGGTGAAATCGTCTAGCTTTAAGGACTTTGGGCGGAGCCTTCCTTCTCGGATGAATAGTGATTGGATCTTGAATCTAATGGAAAATCTCTTCTTTGAAATTAAATTTTCTACAACTTTTGTATTTAACATTTTTTGCTATCTCTTACCGCTTAATTACTAAATACGCTCAAAGTGAGAAAATGAAGAAATTGAAAAAAAATTTCCCGCCCAAAAGGTGCTTGCAAAATAAAAAAATGTTAACTTCTGGAAATTTTCCCAAACGTTTCTCGTCAAGAGCTTTAATTCAAGTATAAGGTTGAGGGGGGTCCGATTACGGGAAGTGCCTAATAATGAATGTCAATGAATCAGTGTTACCGTCTAGCTTGATATAAGTAGATAACACTATCCTCTGCTATAGTTAAAAATATAATGTTTGCTGTATACTAGCTACTCTATGCCTCTCGATTCAATATACAATTTGGAACTCTCTGGACCACTTTTGTGGATATGTTCCTGGGATCCAGACAAACATATTTTACAATATAAACATGGGTCTACGGTGCTTATTCTTTCGTCTGTCTGTCTTTATGTTTTTTTTACAAAATACTTAATATTTTTGGAAGTAGAAACGATATTGAGTTCAAACTTTGTATACATATTTGATACGTAACCTTTTATCACTGTACGAACAATTCGAACATTATATTAAAAATTTTCAAAATGGCGGCCGTTTATAATTTTTAATGTTAATATCTCAAAAACCGCTAACTTTACAAAAAAATTACAAGAAACAAAAAAGTTTGCTTTTTTAATGACAAACACAATAATTTTTTATTTTGTCTGTAGCTCGATCGAAGGATAACAGAGAGATATTGACAAAAAAAAAGGAAAAATGTATTTCTTGGTAGTTGTCAACAATACCCAGAATTACTCTGGAAACAAAATATTTTAATGTCATTATGAGCTAAAATAATAATTTGTTTGCATAATATTCCGAGCACTTTCTGAGCTGATTCCACTAGCAAAGAATAATGAAAAAAGTTCATATATATTCATAGGTCCGGAAATGCTTCTTTAGAGAGTTACAGCTGTCGAAAGATTTCTTCCAAGTTTCAGATTACTCACAGAAACGAATCCCTATTGAAATATGCAGGGCGTTAATTAAGGTGTAAAATTTAATTTAATTTACTTAAGATGAGCAGATAAACTTAATAAAATTGGACCCCTTTATATCATGTTTAATTTACCGAATTTGGCGTGTTGGGTCAAATATTGCAACAACTACTGCAGTTACAGAACTGGGACCTATTTTATTAAGATTGTCTGCTCATTTTACGTAAATTAAATTAAATTTTACACCTTAATTAACGCCCTTAATTAACTACCAAGAAATACATTTTTCCTTTTGTTTGTCAATATCCTTTGAGCTACAGACAAATGAAACATTGTATTTTTCATTAAAAAATCTAATTTGTTTGTCTCTTTTTTGTAAAATTTAGCGGTTTTTGAGATATTTGACATTAAATATTATAAACGGAATCCATTTTGAAAATATTCAAAATAATATTCTAATTTTTCATACACTGATCAACAGTTACGAATCAAATAGGTATACAAAGTTTGAGCTCAATTCTTTCCTACTTCTAAAAATATTAAGTATTTTGTAAAAAACACATGCAGACAGACAGACGAAAAAATATGCACCGTAGACCCATGTTTATATTGTGAAACATATCCACAAAAAGGGTCGAGAGAGTTCGGGGACACCTGTATATCAGATAATTTATTATTCACAAAGTCATAAAGAATAAATAATATCCAGTACGTTTTTTTTCTAGAATTATTATTCTGGATGGATGAAATCATAAAGTAATTAAATTAACAAAATATTAAATCGTTTACTAATAGTACCACTACTGCCATGAATGTATTCTAGTATGAATTTAATTGTTTTAGCTAATAGAAATAAATCATAAAAAGCTAAGTTTTAGAATCTGTGGTCAAAGGCAAAAGCAATCACTAAGAGGTTAATCTTACGACTAACGCTGTTTTCGAAATCACATTTTTAGAATTTAAAACATTTATTTCATCCCTAGAATATGATAGTAATCTACAATCTTCTTGTAAGGTAATTGAGAAGCAATTTCATGGTACGGTATGTTACAAAGTATGGGGGTCTACGGAAAATATTGTTCATTGAATGTTCAAGTTGACTATTGTATGGTATGGTTATATATTTTTGAGTTTTTTCTCTTTATTTTTCTTTTGCTTACTGATACAATTGTCAACAATAGAGGCATTGTATCCATTGGCAGTAGCGATACATTTGATCAAATTTATTTCCTTGATAAATTCGGCATGTTCCATAGGTATGTTTAGTGCTCTATTTATAAAACTATTATA
>JAGFPH010003060.1:121522-138677 GCA_018207615.1 Philaenus spumarius
GGTAATTTCATTAGCAATAATTCAGTAATTTGTGTATGATGTCTTGTACATAAGTAATCAGTAACACAATTAATTAGTTACTAGCTTTAGTTAGCATCTTTGGTGTACCGTCTTTTTAATACAATGTAACGCAATACACTTAGTTCAGTTATTACACGAACAACTAAATGCTATACATTTCATAATGACAATAAAAAAAATCTGGAAATTGGTTGACCGTGCAGGCCAACCCTAGAACTTCCCGCTTAGTTTGAATTTTAAACGCTTAAAATGAGTTTTTTTTGTTAAAATACCAAAAAACGAAAATTTGTGAATTTTTAAACAACGATAACTTTTGAATGCGTCGTTCGATTTTCATTTTTAAAAAAGCATTCTACGCAGTTTTTAAAGCACAAAAAGAAAATGTACAGGTTTATATTGATTGGTTGAGAAATCTGGAAGATATGTTAAAAAAATACCAAAAAACGAAAATTTTTGAATTTTTAAACAACGATAACTTTTGAATGCGTCGTCCGATTTTCATTTTCAAAAAAGCAGTCGACGCAGTTTTTTAAGCACAAAAAATATATACATGGTTTTATTATGATTTTTTCGCACGCTTTAAAGTTATTTTAAAAAAACATAAAAATTCCCAAAAAAATTTAGGTTATTTTTTTAAATTTCTTCGGATTGGCTCGATGGATTAACTCTCAAATCTAATCAGATCTAAGTTTTGATACACCCTTTCGAATGACATGTCGTAGAATTCAATCGGTTGATTCGTTTTTGAGAAACTGTACGACAAAAATTTATTTACACACATACATCCACACACACACACACACACACACACACACACACACACACACACACACGGTCGGACACCTCGGCGGGAATAGTCAGAATGGCTTCCTGGGACCTCAAAACGTGGAGATTTAATAAAAACTCGACTTTCGAAAATCGGACCGAAATCAATAACTTCCCTTTATTGGTAGCGGGAAGTTAAAAAACAACGGTAAAAAAAGGATATATGAACGAGGACTGCAGTATAAACTTCTACGATTGAAACAAAAGAAACATACAAAGCAAATAGATTTAGATAAATTTACAATAGCAATAGTTATTGCCACTCCCACTACTAGGGACAATACAAAAGCTTCTTTAGGAATAAACACAATGAAAACTCTTCAAAATAAATTGTCATATTTATATATTTAATTGAGTACTTTTCATATGTAACTATATACGAATATCCATACAGATTATTTCTCAAATGTGTTTTTTGTAGCAATGCCATATTTCCCTTAATTACCAAAATTTAATATTCAAACATAATGTTAAAGCTTATGTCCCACGCTAATGACAAAAAATAGACAGATAGCAACAATTTATGTTTTCGTTAAAAAATTTATCAAAAAACTTTCATATGAAAGTTCATATGATTCCTAATGAAAGGGTTCATCTATTAACAATTGTTTAATTAATAGACAGATGATAGTTATATTGTTTACATTCTACAAGCAAGTGTAATCTATCACACAAATCAATCGAATAATTAAACCAACGTAAATAACTAAACGTAATTTACTTAATTAAATCAATGTATTAAATCAGGTAGGTTGGCCTACTCCTAACTTTCGAAATATTCGCATACTATCATACTATTTGGAAACGCGTTTAGAATTTTAGTATGATAAAAGTTAAAAAAATGTAGAAGTTGTGCTTTTTTTTACATAATTTAAAACTTTAAATAAATTACAAGTGAAAAAAAACATGGACCAAAACCGGGATTTGAACCAAGTACATTTACCATTCTGTGGTAACGCTCTACCAACTGAGCCAGCATGATCACACCATATATTGGTCGATGTTATCTCACTTGTACCGTTTACTGTAATTTTTTTGCCAATAAAATTAATACCTCATATACGACATTGAAAACAGTCTTAATTCTGTATGCAGCTTGCAGTGGTATTATTTGTCCCTGTGGTGTTTTTAAATTGTCATTTAATAAATATTTTCAATACTGGGCGCAGTTAAACCCGAAAAACTTGTTCTTCCCTGAGACTTGGCCCGGTTTCAACCGCACCAGTCCCATTCACTTTACATTGGAAAAGAGGGAGTTTAGTCGTTGTCTAGAGCAATTAGTTTTACCTTAATAGTTGGTAGGAAACCTCCTACAAGTCTAGGTCCAGTAGCCTAGGAAAAGAAGCGACTACAAAGCAAACTTGCAATCGTTAAAATTGGGTGCCATCTGGCTAGTAATTAATAAGAAGATCTTCCTATTCCGTAAGACGAAAAGTGTTAAATCAACTCTTGCTGGGGAAGTGTGTAACCAGAAAAATTATAACAAATTAGAAATACAAATTTAATGTTAGTTTATCCTGCAATGGGTTATTCAAGTGGCAATCTTATGAATCCTTATTTAGCTAGCCAATAATCCCAACAATTATACAATTATATATTCAGCCTGAATACTTGTAGTATTTTAGAAAATTAGTGAGACTGCTTTATAACTTGAAATCAGTAAGGCAGCCTGTAAGTACAGTAACTCTGTCTTGTGACTTAATAGAGGAGTCAAGTCAGTTTGATAGATAATCAGTTTAGCAAAACGATCGATAGGGTTTAAACATCTACTCAATTTAAAGCAATACACATCATTTCGGTTCTTATAACAGTGGACTATTGGAGGGAACACTTCTAGTTCTGAAATTGTATTAATAATTAAGTCAGGTGGTAAATCAAAACCAGTTACAAAAAATACAAAATCTTTATTCCAAACAATATAAAACCTAGATCCTGCAAAACACAAATTAAGATATTATAAGTCATTTAAATAGAAGAAATCCTCAATGTGTAAATTAGCTTTCTATACCATGTACTGTATATGATTACTGCTATAACATATGTGACTAAATGCTTTTAACTGTATACTCCAGAAAGAGCTATGTTGTGCAATATTAGATTTACAGCATCTCTCTAATATTCAATACATAAATGTTTACCAAGTAAACAAAACATGAATTCTGCATAATTTCAAGCAAAGTACACAAATATATATATCAATAGCGTCAAGCAATATACCAGCACTAAACTAATATTGCTACAAATACGAAAATATCAACATAGACTATATTATGTGATTCTCTATTATTGCAATAATTGTTTTCGCCTCACTTAACCCTCATGCAGTAATAAAATAAAAGTTTAATTTTATTATAAACGCAGCTTGTCGTTAAACTAATAACACTTACATATTGTTTACAATGGAAACAAACAAAAAATATAAAAATGTAATCAGTTTAGAGTAATTTATTAAAATACATATTACTCCCTACCTCCCATGTAGTAGTCAGAAGTTTCAAGGCCTTATTGAAACTCAACAGAACTTAGAAATTTAATTTAGTTTTAAATAACACAAAAATCTACCTAAAAATATACTTTATCTATCAATGAAAATAACATAATATATCTGTATTACCTATATGGTTTATATCTAATAGTTTATCTGTAATATAAAATCATTTATCATTTAAATTAACTACGATAGCAAAGTTTAGTAATAATAATTTTTTCTATGTTTAAAAAAACACAATTCTTTAAAATATTGATAGAATATTTTTCATATCTGTAGAATATAACAATACATATTGAATCCCGTGTTGTATAAGCGGTACTAGGAAGGACAATAGACAATCCCAACTCTGAGATTTTATTCTAAAGCGATAAATATCTTCCAGGGGCGTCAATAGATAGATTTAGTTCGAAACTCAAAGTGTTTTTGTTTGCACGAAGAATTCTGTAATTAGCAAAACATAAATTGGAATCTTATTGCGTTTACTTACTGGTACGTTCGAGCTTAATCAATCAAACCAACATAGGCCTACCAAAGAATTCCTTTAATTATGTATTTAATGATTACTTGTTTTTCATTCCATATAGGTAACATATCATGACTCAAACATTGGGATCGTTAAATAACTTGTCGTACGTAGTTCTAAGATAGTGTATTAATGTCGAAAAGTTCAACCAAAGCCTGACTGAGTCCAACAATATAATTGCATTTATGTGACTGGAAGGCAATGGACACCATAGTTACTTAATACAAAAATATACTGTAGATAGTTTATTAAAATATTGTTTATGCACTTTAAAAGATAAAATACAATAATGAAGTAAAATTTGACTTATTAATTTAAGAGATAAACGTTAATAAGGTTGCCAATATCCATTTTAAAATCTCTAAACTCACTAGTTTAGAGACATAATCACATGATGTTGTCAAACAGTTTTGTGAAGTCTACTGTATCATGCTGTAAGTTTAGCACGCAATATCTTCTTTTCTTTATAAAGATTTTTCTCGTTGAGAATTATATTATATTTTTGTTGGTTGTTTTTAATTTGGAATATTACTATCAGTGTTTTCTACCAGACTAATTAAAATATATATACTAGAAGCATATCTTTTGTTTCTAGAAATCTGAATTACTCTTAATTTTTGGTCAAATCTTTAGTTGAAAAATTTCGTCTATTTCGATGTTTTAAACTTCTCACATAGTTAACAAGATAAATCACAGTTTTAAATATAATAATTTTAATATCCTATTCCAAGGAGACCTCAACAAACTCATCAGCTGTACAGTTAGCTATATTCAGAAAATGGGTGAAAAGAAATAAACAGTTCATACATAATATCACAGATCTAATTTTACGAACTATTAGTATATTTACAGCAAGCAAGTCACATTACTCTGAATTCATTTCTGACCGGGAATTCCTTTTAAAATTGGCTTTTCTTTCTGACTTATTTTAACATTTAAATAACTTGAATAAAAGTCTTCAAGGGCGTGATGAAAATGTCATAACAGCAAAAACCAAACTCCATGGCTTTATAAAAAAATTGAATTGTGGTCATCATCTATAAATCAAAACTACTTTGATTCATTTTCCTCCACACAGTCTTTCATTGAAGAAGTCGGAAGCGAGATCAACATCAACTCATACATATCTGGTATGAAAATGGTGTTACATAATTTTAAGAAAGAATTGTGTCATTACTTCTCACTGCAAGAGATATCGGATAACACTGGGCAAAGATGGATCTTAAATCCGTTTTTAAATGCAGCTATAGACGAGGCAAATTTAGCAACTAAACTCAAAGAGAATCTGCTGGAACTATCTGCCGATGGGATGTTACACTTGGAATTCAAGTCTGAAAATTTGGTTACGTTTTGGTTAAAAAGAAAAACAGAATACCCGGAATTAACAACCGAGGCTTTGAAGTGTTTGATTCCATTTTCTACCTCGTACTTGTGCGAGTTGGCATTTTCATCAATGGCGTGAATAAAATGTAAACTAAGAAATCGCTTAAATTTGGAAAACGATTTAATACTTAATGTGGCAAAAACGGATCAGGATGGGAGAAATTAATTGAACAAACTCAAGCGCAACCTTCACATTAAAATGAACGAGTACTCGAAGGTTTTATTTCTTGTTAATGAGTTTGTGTAAATAACATAAATAGTATCATTTTGTTAACGTTTTCATAGCCCAGCGTGAGTGTGGTACAAATTTGTGACATTGTGAGTGTGGTCGGTGTACATTGTACACTTGTACAAGACCGATTTTCAGAGTTGTTTTATTGATAAAAGTTATTAAAAACATTTTTGTCCTTGTTATGTAAGTATTTGTCTTTTACATAGCATTTTCTTGTGATAATTTTTCTATATAGGTTGTTAGGCTTAATACTATGTGAAATTTAAAAAACACTTAAAATTTTTCTTTTTCTTTACTCAACTGTTATTTTTTTTAATAACATGTTTTAAACTATCATTTTTCTGACTTGTATGATTGATTATATGGACATTTTGTTAAATATAATAATTTTAACTCTTATCGACTTTTGATTTAAGCCTCACAAATTATATGTTGTATAAAAAAAACTGAAGTTTTCTCGACCTCTCGCGACCCCCCTACAGAGGGTCCGCGACCCCCCAGGAGGTCGCAACCCATAGGTTGAAAAACACTGGTATAGACTAATTAAAAAATCAAATAAATAAAAACATCCACAACAAACATAATTCTATATGTGACACGTAAATTGTAAAATATTCATTGTATTTAACAAAAAAAGTTTACATAAACAGAGACAAATATAAAGTTTAGATAAGTTTTAAATTTTTTGAGAAACTAAATGTATTTATGATGTTACCTAGATTTAGTCTGAATAAGAAAGAATAATAAGATCAGTAATCACAATAACAGTTGCTAATACCAATTATAACTGCTTTTTTACCTTGCCCATGGATATGTGAACTGAAACCAGAAAAATTGCATTTCAATAACTCCAAAAATACAATCGATATTTTATCTATAGAAACATAAGATTAAAGATTTAAACAGTTTAATACAGTCTGTTGGTTTTCCAATTTTATGTCTTATAACATTAATCCTGAGCTCAAGCTCTGAGATTTAACTGTTCGCTTAAAGCGATAAATTCCTGACAGTAAATGACGAGATAAATTGCAATATAACCCATAAAAAGTTTTGTTTAAATATTATAAATTCTTTTCATATTCGCAAGGATATATATTTTTGCAATATAACAACTAAACTTAAAAATAGTACTACATACATATATTTTGCATGTAGAAAATTATGAATTTATATTAGTTACTTACATTCCTTTAAAAAATAAATCTACAACAGTAAATATGAATTGTTTGTACTCTTTGCCAGTAGTTTATATTCATGTATTTCAAAGCTGTTGTTTTGTTAAATCTTAGTAATAATTTATAATGAAAATCTAATTTTTAAAATACAAAGTTTTCAAAATTGTTAAAAGTATTCAATAAATAAACAACTTTTTTAGTTGCTCTATTATAATTATTTTTCAACATTTTAAATTGATATTTTTGTATCTTATTCTATAGTAAGATTTTTGTATAGGTAATCCACAAATTTAGATGAGTTAAAATGTAAAAACTTCAAATAATCGGGCTTAAACTCCAAATTTCATTTAGACTACCGCCTAAAAGAAAGATTGTTTGCAAGGCTTAGGAAATGCAATTGTCTACTCCGTGACCAGAATACTAAGCTATACAATCATCGTTACATATGTATAAGATTAGATATTGTATTTTCTGAAGAGTTAATCACAAGTAGACTATGTATTGCAACGTACTGCATAATGTATAAAGCTTGATTAGGCAGCATTGCAGTGAACTTGGATTATAATAATAAGACGAATGTATATTGTCAAAATCTATAATAAATGAACCCAGGATTTAAGTATTTACTACACAGCTGTCGTACATATATTTCTGAGTTCAAAATATCGTAACATAACCACATACTGGTAGTTGCAATGCAATGGTTAAATTTGTATTTATTCTAATTTGTTGTTTAAATATAGTTAATAAGTAAAATCTAATTTCATTTAACCTAGCTTTTTCGAGCTGGGTTTTAACAATTGAGAAACTTTGTCGATGATTGTTCACATCTTAGATAACATTTCAAATTCGATTAACAGAACAACAATACACATTTTGTAACATTCCCCATGGTTTAGTTGGTTTTACAAACAGGTTAACCTTCAGAATTCATTAATAAACTTTGACGAGCGAGAATTAATTATCAACTCCTATAAAAGCGAGTGAACGTAAGTACGTACGTGAGTGACATATAATATAACAGCTGATTTCATCCATCATATATGTAATATTTAAACAAAACCCAGCGTACGATATACTTTGGAGTTATGTTTACAACTTCAATAATAAAATTATAATTTCTTGTGAAGTAGATTTTTCTTAAGTCGTATGACTTATAGAACTAATGCATGCTATAATAAGATTTGCTTTGAGGTTATAATAAATCAGCTGTATATAAATACGACCTTGTATCATCAATATATTTGTTTATACAAATTTAAAGAAGAGATACCTATTCGTTTGACTTCGGAAACATTCATACTTCTTCGTATAACGTATAAACAAATTGGATTATTAATTTATTTACTATAATATTAATAACTTGTAAATAATTTGATACATTAATATAAAGTAAAAAAAAGCAATTGAAAGATATAATTCAATATTCTATACTTTTTTTTAAATAGGCCTTCAGTTTTATAATCCTTATAGTTGAACATTATTTCCCAAGATAAAATTCCCCGTCAGCATAGTTAGGTAGGCCTACATTAAGTCTGTTGTTTTGAAATAGTATTTTTTTACATACTGTATTGTATGTATCATGTGTATCTAATTAATCTTCCTGTGATTTTTCATGGGAGCTTACTAGTTTAAAAATAATAACAATATACAAATTTTCACACACTTACGTTTAATAATCAAACGCGTTTCAACTACAAAGTCATCTTCTTCAGTGAAACATGAGCTACAACTAAAACATAAAACTCATGTATATAACTTCAGTATTCATGTATATAAACAATGTAGTAAAACAATTGTAACATTAAGTGGTAACACAAATAGAAAACCTGGATAGTTGGCTTATCATAGGTGTCTGGAAATAAGTCTATACTATATATAAATATACTACACTGCTATACTTTAAAGTAAAGAGGAATTTCTTTACTTTGTTTGTTTGTTTATACTTTTCTTCGTTTGTTTATATTTGTTGATTTGATTGGTCAGATTGTCTGTTTGTGTTTAAACATTCAAAGTACAAAATTAATTGTAGTTTTTTCAAATAATTGTATTTTAAATGCATTATGATAGAGTTGGGAAGTGAATGATAGGAAACCTCCAGACAAAATATATTCTAGTAAAAAAAAACAAACATAAATATATACTGAATAAAAGCAATACAAATATCAATTTACTGCATAAGCAGAGATACCAAAGACAAAAAACAAAATCCGCAACTTATTGATCACAAATGAGAAATGCTATATTGAAACAAACGTGGATTTTATACGGGAAGGATGTAAATCTATAATACTTGTGTTGGGTTTTCAGTATGACCTGGGAGGTTATACAAATATAGTTTATTTTATAATAAAACTCTAAACATCGCGTGTTGTAGAGATATATGCATTGCTTTATTGCAGTCCCCAGGTTAGTGCAAACATGCTATAGTTTAGATTATATTATAGGTATGTAGAAATTGCAACGAAATGTATTCCCATAAATGTATTACTTTGTAAGAGAACCAAGTGTAAACATAGTATCATAATGTTGGATACATAAACATAATTTGTATCATACGTTTTGGAATTTCAGTTAATAATAAATGGTTTGTCTTGCTTTGCAAAGCAACAAAATAGCATATTTAAAATTTACATTTGCACTTCTAACCTCAAAAATACTAATAAGTACACATCCAACTGATTTATTCTTATTACAACGCAACGAATGGGTTCTATATTTTTAGGTCCAATTGATTTCTTTAAAAGTTTTGATTACAAACTCAAAAAAAGTATCTGTACCTTAATTTTTAATCTGCAACATTTTAAAATTATCAATTAAGAAATTTCCTTTTAGTCTAATGTTTAACAGTTATATTAAATGTAAAACAGGTTTCAATGTTTGTTTTATTGTTTAAGTATTACCACAAATTTAAGATATAAACAAATAAATAAGTTAGTCCATGAATGCATTTTAATAATAATTCAATTTAAATTAAATCTACTTCGATTAGTCTTGGTTAAAAATAAGTTTACACAGATTTGTTTTAACTCTTAATTGGAAAATAGCATTTGCTTTAAAAAGTATGCAAATACGATAAAAATATGAATATTGTTTTACTTTGGAATAAAACATAACTCTATAAAATTCAAATAGTTTTATTTTGGTATAACAGTAATTCTTTGTAAACAAGTCCGCAGTGGTTTTCTAGTTGGTTTAGCGTGACATTGACATTCAAATATGAAATACTTGAGCTTATTCACTTCTAATCATTGATATAAGTTAATAAATCATCACGAAAGTCAATATTGACGCACATAACAGAAAGACAATACAACTAGGTATGCCTATCTCTATTGACGTAAACCAGCAGACAGAATTAATTAATGGGTCTACAATTATTTCAAGCAAACATAAACTGCTATAAAACAACAACAAAAATAAAGTAGCGTGGACAATCAGGACCATATGCTGTATCAAAAACACATTAATATATACAAAGTACTTTGTAATAGAAAATATTTTTAAATTAAAATTAATGAATTAATTGTAAACGTAAATGAGTCAAAAATGTTTAATTCTAGTTTAAGAAATCATGAATTAGTGTAAACACAGTTCAATTCAAAGTTTTAAACCTACAATTTACATTGAAGTAGAATTATCTCAAATTATATCTTTTAATTTAGATTTACGTGTTTTCATAATTTACTGAGAACATTTTTCGGTTTAAAGAAACTTTTACTTTTATTCTTGGGTTCGATTTTACCTTGTTGCACTTTAAATAATAATTCCACTTTTCAAAACTTACAGTATGTCAGCAGGACTTATAGCAAAGTAGAATATTCCACCAACTTCCCTTGATTGTCCAGTTATATATTATGTGAAAAGTACATCTGCAATGATGATGTAAACAAAACATGAAGCATAATTTATTAAAATCAGTCTAATAGTGTAGGCTGTATCATCGTCAACTTTCAAGTAGAAGGACAAAAAGGTAGATTAATCTTTTTTCATTTAAAGAGTTGTCAAGTTCAATTTAACCAATTTGAATATTTTAAACGATGCCGGTTGAAAGTCCAACATAATATGACAGTTGAAGTCAATAGCTCCACTATACATGGTTCTAAAATTGTACAATATAATGTCAAATCTTTACAAATCTTTAAAAGAAGTACAGTTTAAAAATAAAATAAAAGCATAAATTATAAGCAAATCTTATTATAATGCATAAATGGTACCAGAAACTGGCACATACTTTCTCACAAACATATTTAAATTATTAAACAGATTCACAGTGACTTCATTATTGTAGGAGGGGTAGGAGAAGTGATTTTAAACTAGGAGATTAACTAATACATATTATTATTATTAGCTAGAGATAAAACTATTCTATCGATTTAGAACAAATTTGCACCAAACACGTCAATTGGGTCTGTATTGGGCACGAAAAGAGGTTTTGACAAATTTTGAAAAACAATCCCCTTTATGGCCCAAAAACCCCCAAAAATCTGTTATTATTTGTATTATTGGCTAAACGAGAATTTTTAGAAAGATTCAGTTTTTTGCATATGGTAGGGTACATTAAAGGCTACAAATAAGCAAAATTTTATCAAAATCTTTAGAAAAGTTTTTTTATAAAAAAATAATAACTGATTTTATGAGGGTTTTTTTTTGCCAAAATGGGGGTTATTTTTCAAAAAATTTCAAAACCGTTTTTCAGGCCTATATAGGCCTACTTGACATGTCTGGTGCAAATTTGTTTGAAATCGATGGAATAGTTTTCGCTCTAGCTTTGTATACATACAGACATACATACATACAGACATACAGCCATTCATACAGACATTTTGTAAAAACCACTTTTTTGGACTCAGGAGGTCCCAAAACGGATATTTCCGCAAAAATCACAACATCGATTTTTTTGCGATCACTACACTTTCTCTGTACCTACTATTACTGTAGTATAGTGAGACAGTAAAATGGATATTTTATTTTAAAAGATTTTAAATTATCTGTTAAATTTAGGATAATAATAATAATTTGAATTTAAAATAATTGTTGTATTTTAAGATTGACAGAGCACCTTTTTCTATAAGAAATGTTTTGTGCAATAAACGAATCTAATCTAATCTATCACCAATAATTTAATATCAGGGTAACGACAAAACTAAATTTTAAATAAACATTTCATTTATATTTTGTACATATTACGCTACCGAATACTAAAAGTATAAATAATAATTACATTTTTAATAAAAGAAACATTTTTTAATATTGTGATTTTATTTTTTCCTACAATAGCCTTAATTAATATGCATATTTTCAATCACAAAAGGGAAGCAGAGAGGTGAAGTGGTTAAAATAAACTTGTTCAACACAGCTGTGCAGGTTCTTGTTTTCATAAGGTAAAGACGTCAACAAAGATGAAAGTCAATATAAAATAAAACATTACTTCAGAAATGTTGTATATCATTACCTTTGAAATAATTTATAATTATAATAAATAAAATATGCTGTAGAAAACTATTTATTGTAACTATTAACTTAATTAATACAATACGTATTTTTAATAACATAAGTGTATACTGCACAGTCTTTAGGTTACGAGTATTGTCATGATTGTTTTATAAATTTAAAACACTTTGTAGATTATTTTCAATAAAGTGATATTTTTAGCGAATTTCCATAGGAAAAAGAGCTTTTGCAGTGACCTTTATGGTAAGACCTAAGGTCGGGGGTAGCAAATGAGCACCGATCATGGTCCCCAGAACAAGTTTGGGGTGTCATTAACCCTAGAACCGGCAATGTTAACAAATATTGATTTTTGGCGTTTGCAACAATTTTTTGGAAAAATTCGCCAAAAATAGTATATGAAACCTAATCCAAAAGTGTTCCATAGCTTTTTTGTAGAGAAAGATTTACAGAATTTATATATGAAAGTACAAAAAATGATAGATGTAAAATTTACAAAGTTATTAGCTCAAGAAATAAAAAATGTTCAGTTACAAAAGGTAAAAGTTAAACTTTAGGCCTACATAAAAAGTAGTAAACATTTTTTGTAATTTTTTTCATAAGTATAAAAAAGTTTTGAAATTTAGTTCTAAATAGAACTGTATAAAAATATTTATCAATTAAAAATTTTTTATTTTAAAAACACCAGTTTTTATGTTCTTACTACAAGGCTGATAACAAAACAGGCCTAGTTTGAATAATAATTTAGGAATATATCCTTTGCCCAAAAATTAAATATTATTATAGGAAAGTGTAGAGAATAAATCAAAGAATTGTACTGTATACTTGTAAATTATTATTTCATAAATGTATTTGAGTTAGCTTTACTTGAATCACAAAATGTTATGAAGCAAATGAAACCTCATGCAGACAAAGGAAATTCAAAAAATTACCGTTGGAAGAGCTTGGAAACAGCATTGCTTTGCGATCTCAAGCGGCACTTTGATTTCTGCCTTTCAAATCTGTACTTTTAACTGCTGTTTAAATAACATCTAATAAATCAAATCTGGTTTACTTTACACCAAATGAAAGATTGAACTTTGTTCTATAAATAGATATAAACAAGTCTATTGAAATAATTTGAATTCTAAGAGATATCTCGAATGAAAAAGGTGCAGTTTTATTGGTTGAAATCTGTCCAATTGCAAAGGTTTACAGACAATTCCATATCTCTAGAACTATACAAGTGACGTTTGATTGGATGGCAGTTTTAGAAAGTTAAAATATTGTCGAATCCAAAGGTATCTATATATTATTGTCAAAATATCCCGATCGAGTGGTTATTCTACATCTACGGTTACATTATTCTACACATTTTGTTTTTTACGCGACCTTATAGCTCGCTTGGTTCCCCCAAAACCGATTAAAACGTAAAATACCATAAACGTACCCGGTTCAAAGCCACGAGATGGATTTTACCTTAAAGGCATCTTCTTGTCCGAGGCCAACGGTTGAGTTTTTACGCTGCGAGCGAAGCGAAGCTCATAACCAGAGGCCACAAGATTGAGGTGCAAACTCGCAAAGCGAGTTTTTCCACTGCGAGTGAAACGAAGGAGAGCGTGCGTCGAAGCTGGAGACTTAGGCCCAAACAAATTATACTAATATATTCGTACAAAGAGTTATATATATTCAGCATCGTCGTGAGTAGACCTATTTCCCAAATTGTTGGTTAAATCCTATAAACTCAATATTTAAAATTGGCTCAACTCACGTCAGCGGTTCAGCTGCGAGGTCGAATTATTATTAATGTATATAAAGGGGCAATGCATTCACCATCAGGAGGACTCCCGGTTTATCCGGCTTACCCATTAAACCTTCAACTTTTTTCCAAGATGCTGGTACGGAACAACTTTCACATTACATCAGACCAGGGCTTATCAAGCTCAGTTTGTATATACCATTATCTTCTGTACCTCTACGGTCTCGTAGGTTTGTCCTCTTCTAGTCCTCTACGCATGTTTCTTGTTTCGTTCTAGGCAGAATATCTCTTCCGCACTGGAATGTAACTCTCCAGCCCATCTCGTCGGACACCATTCCTGAAACCATGTTTCCAGTTGTCTTGTTTCCAATAACTTCCTGCAGTCTGTAGCGTTCTTGAGCACACCGAGTACATTCAAAAAAGGAATGAATCGCGTCATCCCTATGAGTTTCACACATCCAGCACTATGGTGTTCTGTCTTTCCTTATTTTACACAGGTAACTTCTGAAAAAATCCGTGTCCTCTAAAAAATTTCGTATGATAAAAGTTCTCTTTTCTGTGTTTTCTCTGCAGTCAAGATGCTAAGTCCTGGATTAGCAAGGTCCTCGTCCCATCTTCAATGCAATAAAGCCTTGGAATACGGTTCAATAAATCTATATTTTTTTTTCTAAAGCAACAAATTCCACAGATATCACTTATGCTATCACCAAAACCAAGGCTTAAGACACTGCAGCAAGAGAAAACAATTCTCATGTCACTTCTACGCTTTACAGTAAGTAATTTCTTCCTGAATTTTATATTTTGTTTATTAATTTTATTATATTAGTATAATTATATTTAATAGTGTAAGTATGTTTAATAATATAAGTATTTTAATAATGTAAGTAAATTTGATAGAGTAAGTTTATTTGATAGTATATCTATATTTAGTCTTAGACAATTTCTATTGTCTGGACCCTTTTACTCGGTAGAAGGGTTTGTGCATCACAATACTATTTTGTGATAGATGTGATAACTTTTTTTTTGCAAAGTGTTTTAACTTTTTAAATAATTATTATCTTACTAACAATTTTTTTTTAATTTTGAGTATTTGTGTTGATTATTGTATATTTTGCTCTATTTTTTGTACTGCTTGTTGTTTAATTGTATTTTGTGGGTATTGTTCCAGTGAGTTGTGATATAACTTGTTTTATACAAATGCTTTTTGTCAAAGAAACCAATAACCAATAAATAAAAATAAATAACAGAGGGTCTATATTTAATAGTGTATGTTTAATAGTGTACGTATATTTAATAGTGTAAGTATGTTTAATAGTGTAAGTATATTTTATAGATTAAGTGTATTTAAGAGTGTTAGTATATTATTTAATACTATAAGCTTATTTATTTAACACACGGCATTCGTTAGTAACACCGTTCAGAAAGTTTAAAATAGGCTGATTCCTTTACGGATGTATTTTGTTCACTTATATACATTTCCTCTTATTACATTTTGCTTTATTCAGAAGCTATTTTGTTAACTGTCCTACAGTAAACGCTGTGTAAGCTTGTGGTACTGTATATAGTACATCATGGTAATTGTTTCTTGACTTTAATCCATTTTGTAATTTTACTTTAAGGGATGATAGAAAAACTTATAAATGGTTATGTAATACATATCATAGTAGTAACTTTAAAACTAAAAGGCACTATAATGTTACCCAACTTCAAGGATTATGATATCTTGGTTGCAGTTTAGAGGTGCAAGCAGAATCATTTTTACTCATGCAATCTAATCATGGATGTTAAAATGCTGCAACGCATTATTTATTTTACTAATATAAACTTACAAGAGAACGATAACTTATAAACAATTTTATATAAGTTAAAACTATATGCACGATATTGACTTTACTTAAATAAATAATTAAGTTGGTTTACTGATTTATTCAGCTATAAGGGTTAAGTTGTAAATAATATAGGCCTAAAACAAATTTTACAAACAAATGTTTATTTATAAATATAAAATAAATACGTCTGTAACAAGCTATATACACCTGGTTCGTTAAAAAAATGTTGGTTGAAAATGATTACCGTATATGATAAAACATTGTAATTAATAGAAATTCATTTGTAAAAAATAAAATTGAGGAAGGAAATAAATTCGTTACAGTGTACACCTGTATGCACCTAATCGAGGTCTTTGCTCCTTCGTTGACATGGCGTGTAGTTGATTTTAAGAATTTGGTATAATTTAAAATGCATATATAGTTCCTTTTAATTGTAAAACATATCTTAATATATATATAGGTATAACTATTTTAAAATAAAAGTGTATTTAATATTGCAAGTATAATTATTTTAAAACTTACCCATATAGTAAAAGTGATAATACGGCTGTATTACTATAATCTTCATTATGTGAAACGGTTTTTTTAATCACAACATTAGCAATAAAAGTAAATCAATACTAGTTGTGATATAAATTCCTAAAGGAAAATTTTAATTTCCTTTATATTTACATATTTTTCGTTTCTATTATCATTGATAACGTTATTCTTATTTTACTCAACTTAGGTCTACTTGTTTCGCTTTGAATAACTTCAATGAAAATAAATTATTTTTACAAGTGTAATAACACAAACAAATAATTTCAATGTGATAGATGATTAACAGTGTTTCAACGACACCGTCGTCATATTTAGACACCTGTGATGTACACAAATCAGATTATAACTAAATGGTACAGTATTACCATATATACAGATCCTTTCAGAGGAAGGCGATATTTTAATGTACCTAATTGGTTGAATTTTAGCAATTGAGTTGAAGGCAACTCTTTTTGATCATGTACGGAGAACAGTCATTGGAAATAAAACCAAGTTGATGTATGTTGTATGTGTTTTGTATTTGCTTCCGATATGCAGACGAAGTTTTGCAGCCTTCAATAAAAAGAAAACCCTTTTCATTTATTAAATTATACATATACATGTACATCAATTGTTCCATTTGGAAAAAAAATACATGTGTTGTTATTTTTAATTTATATTATAATATTATACAAACCACTGCTTTCAATTCAAACCTGTATATAAATTTATGAAATTTTCTCACAAACAAATGTAATAATTAAGACAATAGTTAACATTTAAACTCACACTTATTATTGTAGCTTAAATATCACTGAAGACGATGACTGTGTCGTTGAAAAGCGTTTGACCAATAAACGTGTACGTTAGGTACTATTTAAGAAACATTTGAGGAAGAACAGTTACATGTATGATTAAAAAACTCCTTAGGTAAATCTCTCTTACAATATGTTTGCAATTCTGCTGTT
>JAGFPH010003060.1:148500-165466 GCA_018207615.1 Philaenus spumarius
TATTAGTAGGCCTATACAAATAAGTATGAAGTAGGCTACATTAAGTCTAATAACATATCACATGTTATTACTATATGTCATGTTATTAAGTCTAAATAACATAATTTAATCTGGTAGGCATAGTTTAAAAACCTTATGACAGGAAATATGGATAGTTAAAACAAATACTCCAAATTAAAAACTTTTAAGTAGATATTAAAGTAATTTATTGTCGTTTGTTCGACATGTTTTATAATGCATCCACTTCAAGTCTATGATAAATTTTTATACACAAATACTTTATATTTTTTCACGTTACCAAAGTTTGTACAAACAAAACATATTTATTTCTGATTGAAAATGTGTAGATTGGGAGAGAAACTTATGTAATACTGCAAATAGTTTTCTTTGAGATAGGAAAAAACTATTTTGAAATGTGCATACGCTTATAACATTACTATTGTTTGTTACTATTATGTTGTTTTTAGTGTGTATCATTGTAAATATATAAATCAATACGAAGAAATTATATTTTCTGATTACCTCAGAAAACGTAAAAAATCTAATAAAAACATTAGTGTACAAAAGAAAGTCAAACTCCATAACATTTCATAAATAAACAAAGGCACGTACAGTAAACCCTGCCGTCCAACAAATCCTCGTTGTAGAAGTAAGGGTGCAAAAAATCTCTCCTTTGACCAATATTATCCTTTTCTGCATCATAGTCTATATTTACATAAAGATTTAGAAAGCCCATACAAAACGTATTATAATGATTAGTAGCTAGGAGTTTTATAATAACAAATCAAAGATTAAAGACATTTAAATATATGTATGTTATCAAAATCTAAATTTTCTACAAAACATATAAACCCTAACATGGAGAAGTAGAGATGGCAGGATACAGCGGAAGCAATTTAAACGCCAGGAACAGTACTCGAACCAATCAACTGGAGCTGGCTGGAAGAAGGCTTTTTTAGCCATCCACACACTGCTCCTGTAGAAAGTTTAGAAGCTAGTATATTATATTCATCATAATTTCAATACGAGTCTTTAGTGTAGACCGAGTAGTCTAATAATTAGAGACAGGGATGTATTAAACTGCATATGTCTATTACTTTTAATTTGTATAAAATCTACGTCATACTTGAAAAATAGTGCAATAAAAACGACAGTTCTGCTTAAATCAAATAAGAACAAGGTTACCTTATTTTTTACAAAACACATGGACCTTCCTTCTTATATATCTTATCAAGTAGCAAGTGAATTAGCATTTTTTTTTCTCTAACTGTATTTCTTTATTGTTATGTTCAATACCCATACCCAATTGCAAGCATACCAATAGCTATCGTTCTTAAAGAAGATGTGTAAATTTAACCCATTTTCTACAACTTATAATGCACATATAAAAATTTATTTATATATCTTGGTCTTAAGGCTGTTAAAGGGTCACTAAATACAAAATATAACAAGATTTTTTAAACATTTTGTAATTTTCTGAATAAAATGTGTCTAGTATAAAATATGACAGTGGTGATGTTTTATACTAAAATCCTTTTGGTCTAAAAATAAGACTGTCGTCAATTAATAGTCTGCATTTTAGTAAAAGTTTTTGTTACATTTAAAATACTAAGTAACATTTACATACATAATATATATATATATATATACTATTTACATTGTCAACTAAAGCTGATGATATGGTTATTTCAAATTATATAGTAAAAAACACTTTTTACAAAAAGTGACGTACCATTTGCAATATGAATGTCTTTTTTAAGAACAGTTATTTTCCTTGACACCTTCTCTGATGAATAAAAAATACACTTTTGTCTTATTGGTACAGGGCCGCATATGGATTGTCTCATTATAGCTGTCTTGATGTAAGTTACAGTTATATCTATTCGAAATTCCAAAAAGGATAATGGGTTTTCTTGTACAAGTTTGCGAATTAACCGTGAATTGACATTACAAATGTCCAGGAGCCAAATGGAAATTATCCAATACCATTTACCCCCTTTATGTTTATACCATATTTTGAGGCCAGTCAATCATGTAAATCCACACGCCCATTGAATTGCTGTAAATTGTATAAGAATAGGAATTGGTAGAAATAATTTCTTCTTCTGATTTTTATTGTGTCGTTGTGCTACGCCCATCGGTTCAATATGGTCCTAGTTTGTTGCAACAGTTATCATTCCAGCGCTCTAAAAGAATGTCCATGTTTATATCAGAAAATAATCGTAAGCCCCTTTTACCATGTGCTTTGAATTAATTAAAGGATATTACTGTGGGGTCAGCCCTAATAGGTAGAATAGCTAGAAAACCAATTCTATGTAAAATTCACGTTTCGAATCAAGTTTTGTGAAAAAAGCTATCAAACTTTACTTCATAGTTTGCTGGTTCTTCTAATTATATTATAATTTGTACTGAAATATGGAAGATGATCATTGCAAGAAACTATTATTGTTTTGCCTCATTAGAAATCAAAGTTGTAACAGAAGCCGTTTAAGGGGGTCACTGCGCCCAATCTTCCACCATGTTAACATATGTCCCTTTTTTCAGCAACTAATAAAGATATAATAATTCTGCTTTTTCCCTTAAAATATATGCCGTTTTACATATGTTGAAACTCTAAAATTAGTTTTTTACAATTAAAAAAAAACTAGGATTTAAAAAATATCACTGTTTTGAATTTGAAAAAAATCCTATATATATATATTTTTTTTTTAAAGACTATTTTTATTCTTTAAACTATATTTGAGTTTCCTGTAATCTGGGAAGGTTTAATAAGTGTGCACGAAAAATTTCAAGTAGATAACTTTGGTGTTCAAGAGATAAAGGTTCATTTGTCTTAAAAAATCAAACTTTCGGAAAACGCTGTAGAAGACATGGTTCTGTCTTTTTAGCATGGCCTCATTCAAATATAAATAAGTAGGTTTAAATATTTGTATTATATAAGTGTTATATATTATTGTAAACAGAAAAAGAGCTATAACATAAAACAAAAAATTACAAAACAAATTTCCTGTGCTGTGACCCCCTTAAAACCGAGCAGAGAATAACATGTTTAACCAAATCGTATTGGCTTTCCTCTAATAAACGGTTTCAACCTGATTCGGCCAAAGTATTTAACAATCATTTAATCAACGTATAATTAGTTATCTAACACATCATATGTTGAAAATGGTTGACTAAATCAGACTTGATTTCGTCCTTCAGATAGTCAAAGAAACGTATATAAGACTTAAAACTAAATTGATTCTAGACATACTATAAGGTATGTAGGGAATTCCCAAGTCCAGTAGTGTGAAATTTGGGGGATAGGGATGGATTATAACGAGAAAAAAGTAGAACTCAAATAAATACTTTTAGTTCTTCAAGAAGAATTAAAATTTTATCATTTTTGAAAGCTAAATCATATTGTAATGTTTGGGTTACAATGTTATTCAAAATATATGGAGAAAAACTGCTCTCAATAATTTCAACAGGTTTCTCAAAATCAGCTTTCAGTAGTGTTGCACATATTGTCAGAAAAATCATAGTTGGCAACTGATTTTGACCACTTTCGTTTTTCAGAAATTTGATACGAGATATGATTTTTTACTTCTATGTTTTGTATTTTGTTTTGATTTAGATGTAGAGAGCTTTACAAAATTACCACTCCACGATACATTATAATTGCTTATTTCACATGTGCCCATTTCTATGAATATGCTTGTATTGTCTACATTTTCCTTTACAGTGTGTATCTATAATTTACCTGCTACTTCAGATACTTGTGCTACCTCAATGTTATCATCGATTATATTTTCCTCATCAGTTACATAGTCAAGATTTTCTAAGGACAGAACAATGTCAGCAAATGAAAAATCTTCGTCTCCATTCTTCTAATACAATGCATTACATATTTCGTATAAAGTTAAATGTTGAGTAAAAGACACAATTTAAAACATGATACTCACTCAAGAAACAAAAACTGAAAATCACAAACAAAGATAAATACTCTATTAAACACAACACTGAAGCATGATATCAAATCTCAAACTATACTCTAGACAATAGACTGTAGACAAATCGAAATCAAAACATGCAGACACAGGCGCCAGTCCAGTGATAACTCACTCCGCTGACATTTGCAGTCATATTTATAGGACACTCGCATATAAACTACAACTGTGATTGTATTTTTTAAATTTTAAATAAACGTTGTTATTCTAGTTACCAGTTTTGTTTCATGTTATTCAAAATGTGTTTAAACATAAATAACTATTTTTAATTTTCATCCTATTGAAGTCATGTAGGACTAGACAATTCCAGCGTATTTTATGAATATATAAAACAATTTAAAACTTACTTTTGGTTTCGCATGTACAACGATTTGGTCGTGTAGGCTTTTAACTATCAAAGTCAATTAAGAAAGTTACAAAACTAATATATTTACTTAAAAAATAACATATAAAGTTGATGCCCTATAAATATTACAGTGGAGAAAAGTAGGTTAAAAATGCGTTATTCTAAATTTGTTTACCATAATAACGTTATAACAAATAATAAAGCACTAAGAATAATGTAACCTTCCAGTTTTTAATGTGGAAAACATTTCTATTTTCACAGGTGCAAGTACAAAATAACTAATCCTCAATAAACACAATGAAAGCACACTCCGTATAAAGTGTTTTGTGCGTTTAACCAATAAATACACAAAGATGTCGTACTACTAAAGTGTGGCACTTTAAAAGCTGTATTTTATAAATAGTACAACATATGTATACCTACAAAAATATTACATTGCTTAATATAAACAAAACTAATATTGTTTAAACAATATTTTAGTGCATCAACAAGTTTTATTTTTTTTTATTTATCTTGAATTACAGTTTATTATATAAGAATCATATAATTCTAAAGTTGTATATAACTCATTAGCCAATAACATAAGTTATAGATATTACTATTTATTGCACTGTTCTGTACATATATATGCAAGTTGCACAAAATCTGATTAAAAAGAAGCAAACTGTGTCTTGATTTCCCCGAAAAACGTGAAAATACTTTGTTCACCATGCAGTACGATAACATAAAACTAGACGATGTTGGTGAGAAAATGGCGGTGTAACAGTTATAAGGTACGGATAGCTGAATTTAATTTCAGGTAGATTATGAAGAAAGTACAACTGTGGTCTTTTCCAGAAAATATCTAACTGGTTTTTCCTTCTCTATTAACTCAAAAGATTTAAAATATTGACAATAATTAATTATTGGCTGATTAAAATTTGTATGTTTCATGTATTATGGAACAAATAATGTTTTTCTTTTCGAGTGATTACGCCAAAAAATTCGAATTTTGTGAATATTAGAAAACTTGTGAAAAAGTGTCGAAGAACATAAAAATTAGTACCAACGTAATAAGATATGATTGATCATTATTTAAATATTTGTTTGATAATTTATTAAGTCCTTATTGGACAAACGTTTCTTAAAAAGACACGGTCTTGTCAAATTAACGCAAATCCATCTAAAATATCTTATAGATTCCTATTGTTTGAAATACTATAACAATAAATATTTATTAACTATCAAAATTATAATAGTTGGCTTTGTTCAAATGGTTTTTATTTTAAAGGTAAATGTATTTACTAATTGACAAACTTTTGATAATACAAATAATAAGGGATAGCACTACAACATTGTCTTGACAATAGCGTGTGTAATTTCTCCTAAAATATGAATTTTAATTATTAATTAAAAGTCGTTACGATGACTGTAATTATTATATCATCTTTTTTAAACTAAATTATTCCACATTCTATTATACCCGCTTTACAATTTATTTTTTATGAGTAAATAATATTCATAATTACAAAATTACTATAACTACAAATTATAATTATTTACTGTTTGTAAAATGCAAAAAACACAATTATCATGATGTATAATCAAACATTGCATGACATGTGTAATACTCTCTTGGGACTGCATTAAATTGAGAACTCAACTTTGCTGACCGTATATAATTTGATTTAAATATAATTAATACACGGGTTGGAAAACATAACATTCAAAATTTTGCGTGTGTAATTTAATTTATAAAAGTATAGCAAAAGTGAAAGTTATTTAACAAAATTGACTGAAAAGATTAGAAATACAATGAAATTAAAATATGTATTTAGATAAAATTTGACAAAATGTAATAGAATGATGCAATGGTTAGACGCGCTCGTCTAGTTTAATACTGCTAGAATCTCCAATTGCTTAGGTTTGAACTTAGTAAAAACATAACAAAACTATAAAAACGTTACAAATTTTTAAAAATTAATTCTTATTTAGTATGAATTCTCCAACACAAAAATTCCGTAGTATTATTATAAAAAATTTACTAAATTTCTAAGTAATTTTTAAGTCAATGCATATTCATAAATATCTAAGTGAAATATTTGCGCATGAATTACATCTTCAATAAATGGATCTTTTCGGTTATATGTCAGCAAACTTTATACATTTTCTAAAGAGAAACTATGAAAGGAATAGTTGTTACCTTTATTCTGGAGGCCAGTAGTAGGCGACAGTATCTTCAAGAATTTGCTTGAATAAGTCTTTTCCGTGATGCCGCCGTCGCCACAAAAACTCACACAAGTACCAATCAAGCATACGTAGAACGATGTGTGCCGCACTGAACTTTGTTACGGTGTTTTGCCAGCCTCCAATTACTTTCGACTGTTGCGTAGTGCACCCGTTTCGGGATCGACAAAATTATATTTATGAGTAACTGTGAAATGCTCATAACAGTAACTTTGAACCGGTTAGGTTAGGTTGGGATGGGTTAGGTTAGGTTCGGTTCGGTTAGGATAGGTTAGGTTAGGTTGGGTTGAGTTGTGTTAGGTTAGGTTAAATTAGGTTAGGTTGGGTTAGGTTACGTTAGGTTATGTTAGGTTGCGTTAGGTTAGATTAGGAAAATGTTTAAGGTTTGCTGACAACAAAACATGCAGACACAGGCACCAGTCCAGTGATAACTCACTCCGCTGACATTTGCAATCATATTTATATGACACTCGCATATAAACTACAACTGTGATTGTATTTTTTAAATTTTAAATAAACGTTGTTATTCTAGTTACTAGTTTTGTTTCCTTTTATTCAAAATTTGTTTAAACATCAATAACTATTTTTAATTTTCATCCCATTGAAGTCATGTAGGACTAGACAATTCCAGGGTATTTTATAAATATATAAAACAATTTAAAACTTACTTTTGGTTTCGCATGCACAACGATTTGGTCGGTTAGGCTTTTAACTATCAGGGACAATTAAAAAAGTAACAATATTAATATAGTTACTTAAAAAATAACATATAAATTTGATGCCTATAAATAATACAGTGGAGAAAAATAGGTTAAAAATGCGTTATTCTAAATTTGTTTACCATAATAACGTTATAACAAATAATGAAGCACTGAGAAAAATGTAACCATCCAGTTTTTTAGCGAGGAAAACATTTCTAATTTGACGTATCCACAATAGACACAATGGAAGCACACTCCATATAAAGTGGTTTGTGTGTTTTAATAAATAAACACAATGGAAGCACACTCAGTAAAATTTTGTTTGTGTGTTTTAACACCAATAAACACACAAAGATGTCGTACTACTAAAGTGTGGCAATTAAAAAGCTGCATTTTATAAATACTATAACATATGTATACCTATAAGAATAATATATTGCTTAATATAAGCAAAACTAATATTTTTTAAACAATATTTTAGCGCATCAACAAGTTTTATTTTTTTATTAACTTTAATTATAGTTTATTATATAAGAATCATATAATTCAAAATTTGTGTATCTATAATTAAGTTAAGTTAGGTTAGGTTAGGTTGGGTTGGGTTGGGTTAGGTTAGGTTAGATTAGATTAGGTTAGGTTAGGTTAAGTTAGGTTGGGTTAGGTTAGGTTGGGTTTGGTTGGGTTGGGTTGGGTTATGTTAAATTATGTTACGTTAGGTTATGTTGGGTTAGGTTAGGTTAGGGTACGTTAGGTTAGGTTAGATTTGATTAGAAAAATGTTTAAGGTTTGCTGACACATAACCCAAAAGCGCCCAATCTAAATAAACCAATTTATTTGTCTCATCTTACAAAACTAAACCATTATTTAAATTGATTGGAAGTTTCTACAAAATAATAAATATAGCATTAGCATATTAATTAGCATATAGAATTTTGTTTTTTTTTTCCAAAGAAAACATTAACTTACCTATGGAGTATAATTTACAAATAGACACTATTTATTTTTATTTCTCGTACACATTGTATAAACATAATAAATAAGTATAAATAATAAATTATACCCCTAGCAGATCCAAATAGTAACTCAATTGCAAACCCCATTACACCCAGATTCAAGTTGTATCTAAGTGATGATGAGTCAGTTTACAAGCAAGGTTTCAATGTTTACTCTATTTGGCAGATTGCCACACATAATCACGTACAACAGTTATGCTCAACTTATCGTGTTCAAGATTCGTATTTGTAATGCAGCAATTCACGTTTGCTGTGTAAGTTAAACATGCACAACAAAAAACATGTTAAACATAACCAAGCTCTGGGTAGATAGTAATTATTTATTTGTAAAGGTTAAAGAGACAACATTACAGAATAATATTTCGAATAAGGGTGTGTCCAATATTCTATTCAATCTCAAGCCTTGGAAACTATAAGAGTAGTTTTTGTTCTTTGTTTTGGTAAAGTTGTAAACAGATAAGAATTAGAATTAGAATTGCCTTTATTTATTGTGGGGCTAGGTTAGGACTGTCTACTCCTCTCTACCACCTAACCACATTATACATAATTAATTACATTACATAGCCTACATAATGTAATGTAATTGTTAGTTCTAGAAGAAAGTAGGCTAATTAAAATGAACAAGTTGAGTTTTGCAATTAACCCAATTCATTTTAGAATAATGCTTGACGGCATAATCACTGCTGGTCAAATATAATAAATCTCCTCTTCGTTTAGCTATAAACCGATTATTCACTTCAATTTACCTCAGAATTGTATTTACAATTTAATAGAAATAATAATTTGTTTAATGTTTATTATTCAATACTATTGTACATCATCTTATACGGAGTGTCCCATTAGTAAAGTGCAAACTTCTAGGAATGGTTCTATGGGTCAAAATAAGAAAAAAAGTGCTTATAAACACAGACCCGAAAACGCTTTGTTTTATAGATATCCGCCATTTTATTTTTTTACAAAAAAACTCTTTTCTATATAACGGTTTGACTGATTGAGTTAAAACTTGGCATGAAATTTAAGCCAACAATGATATACGAGAATTTCAAGAAAATAAAAGATTAAATAATATCATGCGTTTCAAAATGGCAGCTGTTTGAAAATTTCAAACCCAAATTACTCTAAAACCGTACATTTTAACAAACAAATGTCAAGGCACCTTTTTTTAAATCAATTTTGATTCCCTATTGGATGGTGTACCTGTCAAAACAATCGGAAGGCACTTTACTTATGGGACACCCTATATACCTCGAGAGTATTAATTCTCCACTAAACTTTGCATAGTTACCAGAATAAATCTTTGTTATTATGCGGACAATGGACAAGACCATCGGACTAATGCTAGTTTACAACATTAAGTACAACCAAATACAGGAGCACAAAGTAACAAAAAAATGCACTGTAAGTCATAAATGTACACAATACAAAAATGAATAAACGTACACAATAATTTTGTTTAAATAAAAACTATGATTGTAAAAAATTTATAAATATATTTTATTTAGAGAACGTATTGAAGTTGTCATACTCTATAACAAACTGTTAGTTGTTTTGAAGAAATCGATTAATAAGATATATTTATACAGTACTATTTGTGTTTTATTATGAAATTTATTTGCAAAATTAAAACTACAGGCACTTGAATTTATTATTTAGCAAAACCTATTAAAAAAACACAAACAATAATTGTATTATATTAAGTGAAATAATGTTAGGTATGTAAACAATAGTAAAATTTTAGATGAATAGCAATTCATTAAATGTAACGATTTTCAGAAATAACCTGATCAGAATGATGACATTAATATTAGGTACGTAAACAAGAACAAAGTTTTGTATGAGAATTGTTTCAGAAGTGTTTTTTTAATATTCATCAGGAGCTCATGATTCAATATTACAATAAAAACCTTCCACATTATAGATAGTATATCGTAACACACATATGAGTAGATTTGCTGTTATAAAAAGTTACTAAATTTCTGTACATAAAATATGCCTACTAATTTATTTCAGTTAGTTTTATTTACAAACTGTATATTTAAATGGAGACACATTCTAAACTTAATTTAGTTAAGTGTTTAAACTTTATATTGAGCTTACAGATCATAAAATAAAACTAAAACAAGGATTAATGTGCATTGCCGTATGAAAAAATACAATTGAAAGAATATGCTTTAGAAGCAAAAACTGTTATTATTTGTAGATCAATTACATTGAGTTTGTTATTAAAAAACTGGAATATTTTTAAAACATTTCTATATTTTATTGTAAATTTCTCTGAATTAAATAGTTATTGCATATTATAATTTACTGTGTGGATTTAAAAAGTAGTCCAAGAGCGTTGTAAGGCTTTAATTGGTAATAATGCACAAAATAAAAAATATTAAAAATAACACATCAAAAGCTATATACGTGGATACCTTTACTTCAAATACCTCTTGTAAGAATTATATTTCATAATATAACATATAAATCAATGATAAATGACATTTTCGAAAAATTATTATAAATTTCGTCTTCCTAATAGAAAGATTTAAACTTTACAGGGTGTCTTGCAACCATATGAACAAACTTTATCACGTTATTCACCATGTCAAAAGAAACAAAAAATGTAATATAACATGTGTCCTATCTCATTCAGTTTTCGGTCTGTCTGTATGTGTTTTTTTACAAAATACTTAATATTTTTAGAAGTAGAAAAGATATTGAGCTCAAACTTTGTACACCTATTTGTTGCGTAACATTTTATCACTGTACGAAAATTTAGAACATTATTTTAAATATTTTCAAAATGGCGGCCGTTTATAATTTTTAATGTCAAATATCTCAAAAACCGCTAACTTTACAAAAACATTACAAGAGACACAAACGTTTACTTTTTTAATATCAAACTCAATGTTTTTTTTTTTATTTTATCTGTAGCTCAAAGGACAACAGAGATATTGACAAAAAAAAAAGGAATAACGTGATAAAGTTTGTTCATATGGTTGCAAGACACCCTGTATAATGCACACTGCTATACAATGTATAATAATTTAATTTATTTTTTTAGTTTTCTTTTTTTTTTGTGAAATTTTAATATTTTGTACGTTTTTTGTTAGTAATATGATCCTCACTGTTAATTTCTAATATTTCCATGGTATTCGTTCGAATGGGCTACAATAAACCACCAAAACAATTTAGACAGGAGAAGGAATAGCCAAGAAATCACATTTCTATAACAAAAACGCAGAAATAAGAAAATCTTCTTTAAATTATGACACAAATGATTTCTAAAGTGAGAATGGTAGTATAATGTTAAGTAATTATGTCTGTGTAACAAATAGGAAATGTTTAATACCTTCAAGAATGCAAAGTTCTGTAAGTGGATAAGCTTATTACGTTGGAAAACATGTTATAAAATGGAATTTGTTTTGTTATTACAAATAGCTCTACAGAGAGGAAGGCATTCTTTACAAGAAATATCAAATTCCAGAGCTGTATAACTCTTGTGTCTAAGTTTAAAATAATGTTTTCTTACAAGTAAGACAGTACAATTAAGAATACTTTGTTGCTACAAACAATTCGAATTTTCACACAAAATGAAGTCTTAGTATTATCAAAGTACTAATAATGTTGGAAGGTAGTTATGAGAAACCACATCATATAATTTACATTATGCGCAATTTGATAAACAATATGCTAAAGAAGAGTTGAAAGTAATGCACAAATATTAAAAGCATTTAAGCAGTCTTTAAAGTAAAGAGGAAGGATAGTAGTTTGGAAAAGACTTGAAAAGTCTAGTAGTACGTAACAGGACATATGACTAACACCAACAATGTCAGCAAAAACACACTTCCATAAAACCGTAATTAAGAAGAAATTTGGAATAGATTCCTTCGACAATATGCAATTAAGTATTAATGTTAATTGATCAATTTAGATAGACCTAGATATTTTTAACACAATATCAAGATATGCACTTTATTAAAGAGATCGAATGTGTGTGGGATGCAACTCAATGGAAAATGTGCTTAGAAATTTATTGAAATGGTAATTTAACGTGTAAAGTTTATTTTAAAAGAAAACACTTTAAAAAAATGTATACAAATTAGCAACCAATTTGGAGAACCACCAAATTATTTCTTTACTAAAACTATAAATATTAACTTAATTACAAATGAAATGTTAACACCTAATGATTATAAAGTTAGAATGACAAATAGAAAAAATCTAATGTCTTTCAAGCAGTTGGAATTTCATTGAATTTCATTTAAAAGGATGAAATGATTCTTTTGGTTCACTGGTATTTCAAAGCAAGATCTTATCAAATAAAACTAAAGGATTTTCCATATATAAGAAGTAAAAAGACTTGTTTCTTTTAACACCACTAAGAAATAAAAGAAGATGTGTTTCATATTGCTGTAGTCACCCCGTTTTATCTGCTCTTCTTTTGAAATGTTTCAATAAAAAGATTTTAAGTTTAGAATAGTGTGTTTTAAAGGTTAAGGATTAGTTATAGATTTATGTTTATGAAAGAGTTATTACCAAGCATTTCTAAATATTTTTAAAGAATTTTCTAAAACTTTGTGCAATTATTACTCATTTTCGTGTTGACAAATTTTAAGGGCATTTGTCGTAAACCGATAGTATTTATGCCTAGATTACTTGTACCCTTCTTTAGTAGCAAGTATTCAATTATAATTTGCCATAAGAAAACATTTCCTTTTTTTAGACAGTTAGTGTTTTGTGTTCTTGTTTAAGTGTTGCGTGAAATATTTTACTAACGAAGTTCAGCTGAACGGAACCTTGGTGTAGTGAAACATTTAATAATGGTCTGAACAAGAGAGATCGAAACCGGTCATCCACAAAAAAAAAGGAATAAGGAATAGGAATTGACGTTATTTAAAAGATGCATACCTATATTATTATTCGTACACCATATTCCGGAGGATAACATAACTGAAGTGAATAAAATAATTGTTATTTTGAAAAAGACTCAAAACTCTTTTTAAATAATACAAGTTTAAATAATAAACTCGTCGTTTAGAATTTTTTTAAAGTTACAAACTTGTCACTGTGCTATACGATGTTTTGTTTATCAGCTGATTTTTGTTAAGAACATTTTTATTCTTGTGAGTTAACTGAAAAACTTTTGTATCTAGACTAAAATATTAGTAAAACAGCGAGTAACAATTGTTTTAAAATTATAGTAAAGAAACATTTTTAAATTAAAATTTATTTCAGTACTAATTTTATTCTTTGACATATTTTTTTTTTAATTTGTATATTTTATTGTTTTGTTTAGGAGTACGCCTTAGACCTGTTTCTTCTTAACCTTTATCTAACTGCTGTTAGGCCCTATATCGTAAGCTTGATCATTTAACTTTTACATTAAAAATAAGTTATAAAACTAAAACTGAATAGGCCTATAGTAAAAGAGTGTGAAAGAAGGAAAGGATAGATGGGATGCATTTTTATTTTGTATTTCTATTAAAAATTACGTATATTTTATTAATTGTTTTCCAAATAAAATTTTTCTTTGTAAATACACATTATTATTGTTATAGTTATTTACTATTAGTCTTTAAAACCTCAGCAAAATAGGAATTTATAAAATACGAAATGGTATTTTATTTATTTTTATTTGGTATTTTATATATATCCTAAAAGTCTTGTTAAAAGTTAATCTTTTCATCTTGTTTGACATTGAAATCAATTCTTAGAAAGCAATGCAGCTATTTCTGTGTTTTATTAGAGTATTCGATGTTTCAAAACAAATGTTTAGTGTTTAAATTAGTTTTTTTTAGTTTCTTTTTTTTAAATATCGCAATTTATATAGTAAATTCTGATTACACCTAAACAAATAGCTTATGTGACTGTTGATTAAACATATACATTTTATTCATTAACAAACACGGTAAATGAAGACATACAGACCAGCCTTGCGAGGATGTTTAACAACTGTGTGAAGAGCACGCCGAGGGTGGATTAGCATTTTGATGATGGTTGAGAACATTTGTCTTGCCAACTGCACGACGTACTCTCCTGACACTGTTTTACATAGAAAACCTATCTCATATAACAAGGAGCGTCTAAATGGCAAGATTATTTACTTACGCTCCCTGGAATGGTTTAATAAAACCTGTGTCGACAACATTGATTTAAAACAGTAGGTAACTTAATTTGGCACGGATGTATATTTAGAAGCTTTATAATTGTTCTAGTTTATTTAATTATTTATCAAATAACAGGTGTTGCATTTACGTTAAGACAATGTCCAAACATTATTTGGTTTTAATGGAATATGACTTACTTTACATTACAATAACCAATTTCAATGTATTCACTAAGCTTTATTATGACTATTATCCTTCATATAAACAGGCAAAATAGCCTCGATGTAAGGAGAAAGTGTAAAAGACAAATATAGGCTCAATATCAAACTAAGAGATGTTGACTGCTACATAAATTCTGGATAAAATAGTTGCAACGTGAAGAAAGTAGAATTCTCTTGCGAACACTCTCGCTCTGTAAAACTTGATTCGTTAGCAAAATGTGGTTATTTGTGTACACAAATCAACTCCTATGAAAGCGAGTGTACGAGCGTAAGTACGTGGAGTAACATTTAATGTAACAGCTGATTTCACCCATCATCTGTAGACCCAGTATATTATAGTTTGAGGTTATGTTTACAACACTTCAATCGTTATAATTTCTTGTGAAGTTTTTTTTATGAGATATAGAACTAATGTATGTTATAATTATACGTTATAATATTTGCTTTGAGGTTATAAACTGTATATAAATACAAACTTTTACCATCAAAATATTCGTTTATACAAATTTAAAGAAGACATGCCTATTCGTTTAGCTTAATAACATAACAGCTGATTTCACCCAACATCTGTAATACGCAAACAAAACCTAGCGTAGATTATACTTTGGGGTTATGTTTACAACTTCAATCAATAATATATACGAAATATACGAATACGAATACGAAATATACAAGGCATTTAAATTAAAAGATGAACTATTAAATGACCAGCTGAACTTCAAATCCAATAGGCTTTATGATACTGCGATAAGCGTTGACAATAAGATTACTTGAATCAACAGTTCAGTAGTTGGTCAACCTTCCAACGGTGCGCACCGATTCCTCGCTTTATATATGTTTTTGTTAAATGACATGTGTGTTTGTGTTTGTGAAATGTTTTTAATGTAATATATGACGACCTGATCTTCAGAGAAGCCAGACGATGGAACATAGATTCCGAAACGCGTTGCAATAATATATAAAGGAAGTCACACGACGGAAATACGAAGGTAAATATAATAATTTTTACAATAATATATAGCCTATAATATTGATAACTTCTAAATCATTTGATCTATCAATATAAAATAAAAGACAATTAAAAGATAATATTTTTATATTTCTTTAAATATACCGGGTGTCCCACGAAGAGGTCCCTATTTTTGAATTGATATGACAGACGTATAGAGCGCGCTACAGACTTGAAATTCTACAGTCGTGACTAACACATATGTAAAAGAAATACCCCTGAGTATCAGTTAATTCTGACTGATCCAAACAAAATGGCGGAAAAACAAAAAAACAACAAAATCAGCAATCGTATTTTAAGGGTAAACCTACGTTTATTTAGAATAGGAACAGCTACAGCTGTTTAGACTATTTTAAATCTATCAGCTGACTGCGTGTATCCACAACAATGAACATATTTGGTAATAAACATTGGCATTTGTTATTAAGTTGCATTGTAAAGTGTCTTATGTACCATGCCGTTTTCAACTGAGCAAAAAGTGAAATGTTGTTCCTGGGCTATTGCCTTTGAAAATGATTATGAAGCAATAAGGTGTTTTAGGGAAAGGTACCCAGGTGTAGTTCCACCGTCAAGGAAATCTATTTGTAAGTGGAAGACTATCCTACTAGAAAAGGGGGTCAATACAAAAAAAATACCATAGATCCTCCAACATATAAAATGAAGAAATCGTATGTGCTGCTTTCATGGAATCTCCAAATACGCATAATTCAGTAAGAAAGGTGGAATCTGCTACAGGGATACCTAAGTCATCTGTCCAAAGGTATGCCAAAAAGAACAAAATCAAACATTATAAAACTCATTTAGTTCACGGACTGCTTGAAGATGATCCTGACAGACGATTGGAATTTTGTTCGAAAATAATTGAAAAGACTGACGTAGATAGCAAATGGCATGAAGGAATCGTGTTTTCAGATGAAGCGACATTTTATCGAACAGAAACTGTAAACAGGTATAATTGTCATTACTATAACACAAAAAATCCACATATCTTACAAGAATAGAAATTAAAATCAACAGGTATAACAGTTTGGGCTGCTGTTACCAAGGATGGTGTTTTGTCGTATGACATATCCCGACAAACAATGACTGGAGAAAGGTATGCATCAGTTTTAAGCAATCACATAGTTCCTCATCTTTCTCAGCCTGAGATGAAAGACGTTTTTTTCCAACAGGATGGAGCTCCTCCGCATTATGCTAATGTGGCCAAAGCAGTTTTGGACCAAAATCTTCCTAACCGTTGGATAGGTCGTGGCAGCAGCTTCATGGACTGGCCCCCAAGGTCTCCAGACTTGACTGTTTGTGACTTTTTTCTGTGGGGTTTTTTGAAGAAGAAGGTTTATTGTCATAACATTGCGACAGACGATGA
>JAGFPH010003061.1:0-23379 GCA_018207615.1 Philaenus spumarius
CTTCTTCGTTCCACCCCTAGTTGAAACTCTCCCGTGTTTGCACCTTAGTCTCCAGCCCCAGCTTACGTGATTCTTTGTTCCACCCCTAGTTGAAACTCTCCCATGTTTCCACCTTAGTCTCCAGCAAAAGCTCACGTGCTTCTTCGTTCCACCCCTAGTTGAAAATCTCCAGTGTTTGAACCTTAGTCTCCTGGCCCAGCTCACGTGCTTCTTCGTTATACCCCTAGTTGAAACTCTCCAGTGTTTGCACGTTAGTCTCCAGCCCCATCTCAAGTGCTTCTTCATTCGACCCCTTGTGGAAACTCTACGGTGTTTGCACCTTAGTCTCCAGGCTCCGCTCACGTGATTCTTCGTTCCACCCGTAGTGGAAACACTGCCGAGTTTGCACCACTTATTGTTTGAGACATGTATATTTGTTTCTATAAAGCACCACTTATTGTTTGAGACATGTATATTTGTTTCAATAAAACATCACTTATTGTTGAGACATGTATATTTGTTTTAATAAAGCACCACTTATTGTTTGAAACATGTGTATTTGTTTCAATAAAGAGCCACTTATTATTTGAGACTTGTATATTTTTTCAATAATGCGCCACTTATTGTTTGAGACTCGTATATTTGTTTTAATAAAGCGCCATTTTTTGTTATAGACATATATATTTGTTTTAATAAAGCGCCACTTATTGTTTGAGACAAGTATAATTGTTTCAATAAAGCGCCACATATTGTTTGAGATATGTATATTTGTTTCAATAGGGCGCCACTTATTGTTTCAGACATGTATATTTGTTCTAATAAAGCGCCACTTTTTGTTTGAGACATATATATTTGTTTCAATAAAGCGCCACTTATTGTTTGAGACTAGTATAATTGTTTCAATAAATCGCCACTTATTGTTTGAGACATGTATATTTGTTTCAATAAAGAGCCACTTATTGTTTGAGACATGTATATTTGTTTCAATAAGGTGCCACTTATTGTTTGAGACATGTATATTTGTTTCAATAAAGCGCCACTTTTTGTTTGAGACATATATATTTGTTTCAATAAAGGGCCACTTATTGTTTGAGACATGTATAATTGTTTCAGTAGAGCACCACTTATTGTTTAGCGTATTACTTACTTTATTACACTCGTTCCAAAGTTTCGTTCCAAATGATTTAGTTCCATTATTCTGAAATCGTTCAAATATAATACTAAAGGAAATTAATCAGCTTAAGGTGTACGCTAAACGTTTGCCTTTACCCGATTAACAAATAACATTACTTTATAACAACGGATTTCACTACACCATATATAATACATGTGCAGTGATTGTGTGACGTCACTGTTGGGGTCAGAATTGCTTGACACTGTGTACCCAAGCGTGTAAAACTAATTACTTATTAACAAAAGCGTCTTGTCTTGTCTGGAAATCTTACTTCGCCCTAGCACAAAGTGTTCTATTGTAGGGTTGACAATGAAGGGGTGGTTTCAACCCTGTTTATCATTCTGTCATCTAACAGAGCCGCTTCAGTGGGTGCTACAAGTAAGTTGACTTGTATGAGTGTATTAGATAAATTTATAAACTTCTATTATTAAGCTCAGTGTGTTATAGTGAAAGGAACTATTGATTTACAGGCGAATTTAAATAACTAATTTGAAATCAGTATTTGATAGAAGAAGAATCAATCATCAACATTTTGGTAAAAAATACTATTGGTAAGATATTTTGGTTTAAATCGTCCAATTCAAACTAGCAATATTTTAAAAAACCACTAACAAGGCAAGTACACAATGGACAAATTCAGTGTATCATTTTATTAGGCTACATGTCTGTCCGTACGTGAGTAACCTTTTCATAGACATTGATATTTACACTTTTTTTGTGATGCAATAATCTATATATACAATCGGCTTTATTTTGAATGACTGACTGAATAAGAATTAACATGGAGCAAAAACTACTGAAGATAAAATATGGGGTTCAATCCCAGCAGATAGAACTGCTGATTCAGATCAAAAGCTTAACAAAATATATTTCTTTACATTCATTACCATAGCAACTAACTTAGCAATACCTATTTTAGTATACGTTCATGTGTAATATATTTTTAAATTTTCGTATTTGTATCTTAAGTAGTTTTTTGTTTTACATTGATTCTGTGTCAGTCAGTCATCCGTTCATTCAGGACAAAGAATCTTATGTATATATAGATTACCAACTCATAAAATGTGCTTTTATATTCAATGTAGATAATTTAGAATATAATGTATTCAGATCTCTATACAGGGGGAACTAAAAGTCTGAGGACATGCCTGTAACCTTTGAGTGAGTAATTGGATAAAACCAAATTCAGGTTATGTTTACTAGGTACTTTTTTACGCACAAGCCAACGTTCTTATCATTTCCAAAATGGGAAATTTTGGGGGCCGCTCAAACATTTTAAATGCAAACCACCTGCCTTGTGACCCCTTATTTTAAAGGTATTGGTACAATAATGTAAATTACGAAAACTTATTCCTCCCTGAAATTATTTACGGTTCAAGACGAGAATGATTCAAGTCCTTCTAACTTTTTAGTGAGTGACTGGAAAATACTCAACTACTGATAAGACTTGAGTAACAATAGCTCAGACTAGAAAAAGTCCTCTTGTGGAATGAAACCACCCTTTTGGTTTTCCCAAAAATATAACATCTGTAGACTGTTGTAATTTGTAGTAGGGTTGAGATGGAGGCCTCAAATTTACACTGTTGGTTTTCTTTTCTTAATACCTTTAACATGAATTTTCTCATGACAAGGTTTGCGTATACAAATTTTGAGCTGCCCCCAATATTTCCAATTTTAGAAACGGGGGCAAAGTTTCCCCACACATAAAAAGTACATCCTTATACCTAGTAAACATTACCTGAGTTCGATTTTTTCCACTCACTCAAAATTTACATTGGTTTCTCCAGACTTCTAGTTCACCCCGTATACAAAATGAATGTTTCTTTGTCCTCTGTATGTTTGAGTCTCTATGAACTCAAAAACTATTTGACTGATTTTACTAAAACTTTTACATATTATCCATATTAATGTCACGAGTGTTACTACCGTCTAAGGGGTTGCAATGGGGTTGCTATCCCTATGCAATAAATAATACGAATTGAACTAACTTCCTACAAGCTATACAACTCAAATTGTTCAATATTATACTTAAGTGATATAAAAAAAAAATTACAATTCGAATACTTAAGTCAAAGTAATGAAATGGGACAACTACCATTAAAATATATAATCATTTATATACTTACTTTTTCTATATGTTTAAAAACTATTCAAATAATTTCACTAAAAATTTCACGATTAATTTACACATTTATATAATTGTTTGTAGATGTTTGTCACTACAGTCAAAGAGATTAAAATGGGGTGGCTGCCCTTATAAAATAAAAATAAATTACACTAACTTCCTACAAACTATAAAAGTAAATTTGTGTTATACTATTCTTAAGTGATATGAAAACCATATAAAATTCGATTACTTAAGTCGAGATAATGAAACGGTATAACTACCTTTAAAATCGGATAGCCACCCATTATAAAATAAATTATATTAACATTAAACAAACATACGTTAAATACGCGCTCTACAACCTGCCCTGATCATAAGAATCTTATTTTAACCACAAGTCACTCCAAAATTATTTTTTCATTGCTCTCACTAAATTGTGTTTGTTAATTTAATCCAAGTATGTATTTATACTAATATCAAGCAATAGCTAAGCATTGCGCGGGTCTACTAGTATATTATTTAAATTATGTTTAATTTATGGCGACTTTTTAAAATAATTTGTATACTTTTATTTATAAAACACAATTTGTAACTTTATATATTTGACTAACAAGTAACCATAGAAGCCGATCTTATATAAAATGCATTCCATTTTGTATTACATGTTTTTCAATTTCCGATTTGACTCCTGTGCATTGACACTCCGGATATACATTTTACTTGTTGATTTGAATAGAAGCGGAAAAGTTTGTGATTTAAAATACAATTTATACGATGTTCCGTGCGACGGTAAAGATATTACATGTGTTAAAAAACTCACATATTTTGCTTCTGTTGTTAAAATACAGTCGCTCTACCAACAGTAGTGTGAAGGTAAGGACCAGCATTAGTTAACGGAATCAGGTATGAAGTTGTAAAATGGACGATGGTATCAAAAATACTTTTCCGTTTTGTTCCGCTCACAGTAGCCGTGGATTATGGATTGCTTCACTAGAAACGGACGAACTAGAAAATTCCCGGCCCTCAGAAGATACCGTCACTGGAAAATCAATCACGTGGATTTAAACCGGGCACTTTTATTGTATATTGCGTTTTGATCGATTTTAGGGGAACCAGACGGGTTATAAGGTCGTGTAAAAATACAAAACTTGCAGAATAATTATCCTACATTTATTACTTTAGATAAAACCAACAAAATAAGCTTCATTCTAGTATGGAAATTATAAGCAAAATATTACTTGAATATAAAATTCATGCTTTAGGTTGTTTTATATTTTTTGCCAATAAACTTGTCCAAGCGACTTAGAAAACCAACGTGTTTACCAAAATTGGAAAATTGCGAACACAAAATAATTCACCTCTTTATACATGTATATAATATATAGGCCCTAACTCTTCCGTAAGTGTGTATGTCACTGAACTCCTAAACGGCTGGACCAATTTTGATGGTATTTTTTTGTGTGAATGGGTCCCTGGATGGTTTAGATTCACAATTGGAAGGGGTTGAAATAGGGTTGCTACCCCTATACAATAAATATAAGTTTAACTAACGTCTTCTATAAAATAAATTATATAGTAATTTAGTTAAGCTATAAAGCTAAAATTATGTAATATTATTTTTAAGGGATATACAAAACTATTTGAAATTTGATTACTTAAGTCAAAGGTGTACCAATCTTACAAAAAGAATAATTAAGGGAACGGAAGCAATACTGGGCCACATAGATTGGTACTGTTCAAAACTTACCTTAAAATTTTTAATATCACCAAAAGTAGGAATATTTCAGCTTATCTCTTACAATGCACAGGATACCTAGAGGTTAGCTCAATAAACTATAGAAATAGGTATAATTTTAGGTTTATTAACCAAGTTAAGTAACAAGTTTATATGCCCTTAATACAAAAAGTTATTAATATGCCCTTAATACAAAAAAGATTGAGATTTTTTTAAAAAGAAAACATATATATTTTATTAAATTGAATTTAAAAACCCTCCCCACAAATAAAAATCAAAAACCCTCCCTTTTAATAATAATTACAGAAATTATACAAAAGATTTACAAGTTACAAAGTTTTAACATGAAATACCATGGATTTGTTTTAAGAATAAATATACATATATGTCGTTGGCCAACTCTAAAAGGTAATTATAAATAATTGAATAAATAGACAAAATTAATTATGAGACGTCTCTCTGTATATTAAAAAAAAGGTATGAAATTTCTAATATGCAGCCCTTAGGGCTAAGGTCCGAAATGTGCTAGCTTGCTCCTCCCAATTTATTAAATACTAACATATCCTAAATAGTACACATATACAAAAATTACTTTCAAAATACAGCCTATTTAACAGTTAACATAAAAGGAAAAGAACAACTGCAGATAGTTCTCATTTTAAATTAAGTTCTGTCTCTAATTAAAACACTGTAGAAATATTTTGTTTAAAAATTTTTAAAGTTCAGTTGGAAAGTAGGCCTTTTCTAAGCGTAGCTGTTGCAGGTTATGCCATTGTATTAAAACATTCCCTGGAGTTGGACCAGTATAACTGTATAACACAAATAACAATTTCTTTTTTAGAAAACTTGCAGTTATTTAAATAAGCATAAAATGATAGTTCTTTGAGTTGGCTGTTTTATTGAAATTTGTAGCACAAGATGGCAAATTGCTACTTAGATTGTGATGGTTAATATAACATGTGTAATGTTGCATAAGACTGTCTGTACATGTTAGGTAAGCCACATGGTAACATAAAAGAAATGTTAACGTTTAGTTACATATCAGCAATATTTGCTTATAGCTTATTAAAAGTTTTCAATTTTGGTTACACTGTAGGAAAGACTACACAGTTATAGTTAATTAATGCATAACACTTTAGGCTTGTTTGTGGAAATATGTTTAGGCTTTAGCAATAACCAACATGATATCGGCTTTATAGTTTTTGTAGGCTGTAAGATTTACATTTAAAATTTAGGCTGTGGTAAAAAAAAGAAATACACAGGTTTCTCTAATAAATTAAACAAAAGAGTCAGGAAGTTGTACATGAACCAAAAGTGGAAATAACCTAATTAAGTTTTACAAGTAATATTTTATAATTATTAAGGTAAAGCTAAAATATTTCTACCTGGTATCCGGAAAACAAAGGTTTAGAAGTAATTCATGTTGTTCAGCGACACACCGTCGTTAATCGCGATCAAATTATTTAAAATTTAATGACATGACTACCACTTTGGCAGCGTCTTAAAGATTCGTTCGTAACGGTCTAATGGCCGACCTTCTACCAACCCTCATGACAAAGCGAATTTTAACTCAATAGATAAGGAACAGCTGATGGGTTACAAAATGCTATGGCACACTAAAGCAGTGTGTACTGCTTCAGATACCGTACGGAGTCGACGTCTGGCGGAGAAAAGGATAACTATTTGGGAACTGTCGGTAAGGACAAATGATAGAAGTTGTAAGTTGTTGATGGGACGTTACAAAGGGATGAAATGGAATAACTACCCTTAAAATTAAATAATAATCCACTTATTTTTTCTATATTCTCAAGAAATACTCAACAAATTTTATTTACTAAAATTTCACAATATACACATATCAGTACCCCAGGATGTTTTTAGTTAAATATGGTCACTACAATATGGGGGAGCTACATCTATACATTAAAAATAAATTGAACTAAATTCCTACAAACTATACATATTAAATTATTTAATATTATTCTTAATTGATAAAAAAACATTTACAATTTGATTACTGAAGTTAAAACGATGAAATGGTATAACTACAATTCAAATTAAATCAAACAATAGCGAATCATTTCCAAGTCCACTAGTATCTATATACAATTTTTAATGATCGGTGCTCATTCACTACTCCCAGTCTTAGATATCACCATAAGAGTCACTACAATATCTCATATTTCGTATGGAAGTACAGCGTATGGAAGTGAAAATTTGATATTTGTTGTGCAAAAATAAAACTGCAGTTCTATAATTTGAAAGCGTGGGCCGTAAATAGATCCTGGGCAATTGTATTTGTGAGTTCAAAGTTAATATCGTAGGAACAATAATAGAACCAGGCCCGTTTTACCGAATAGGCACGGTAGGCACGTGCCTAGGGAGCTAGGTAATTGGCATTTTTGGAGGGGCGCAAAGAATGGAAAAACAAACAAAAAATTGCCGTGGTTGTGTGTCCATGCATCATTTATTGCGCCACTGCCGAAAGCTGACATCTGACCCAAATCACAGCCTACATAAAATCAAACAGATTAGAGAGCACTTTCCCCAATTTGAAGGTCGCTCTCAGGATATATCTAACCTTACCTGTGACGAACTGCACAGCTGAACGTAGCTTTTCAGCTTTGAAAAGAGTGAGGTCAGAAATTAGATCGTCTATGATTGATGCAAAGCTTAATGGCTTATTGTTGCTGTGCACCCAAAACGACATTACTTTAAAATTAGACTACAAAAACATTATTGACGACTTTGCAACACGGAAAACCAGAAACAAAACTATTGTATGAATCTGTAGTCAGTCTAGTGGTAAGCCAACAAACCAAAAATAATCCAAAGAAAATGTCAAAATGTGATTAAACGAATTCTGTAAATAATGTAAATATTTCAAATGTAAAGAAGGGAGGGTGGGTGGTTCGTGATGCCGTGAGGTATGTTACACGCATTCCTACCGGAGGCCAGTAGTTACCTCACAGCTACCGGTTGCCAGTCCGGGCACATCCAAATCGAGCCAATCCCTCAGGTCATTTTCGATGGGTCGTAAAATGTCCCCCTTCCACCCAGTCAAATCGAGCCAGCTCCATAAATAAATTATGTAAGGGTCTACCATAAATCGTGTAAGGGAATAAAAAAAACCAGAGGTACTAACCTATACTGTTTAGTCACAGAATGATGCCAATAACAGTATGATTATAATATTTCGTCGTTATTATCACATTATATAATTAGAATAAAAAAAAACCAGAGGTACTAACCTATACTGTTTAGTCACAGAATGTTGCCAATAACAGTATGATTATAATATTTCGACGTTATTATCACATTATATAATTAGAATTAAAAAAACCAGAGGTACTAACCTATACTGTTTAGTCACAGAATGTTGGAAACAGTAAATGTTTTCTAAATACGCCTTACTGAAAATATGGAATAGTCTACAAAACTTCTGCTTCAGTGATTTCAAGGGTTGAATAGCTGGCTTGATTTGGATGTGGTCCGAGGGTCACCCTTAAGCCTCTGGCTCCATTTGGATGTTTTGGGTAGGCGGAGCAGGTATACTGGCTCGATTTACCAGAGCCCGCCAGTCCGGGACACGGCGGGTCCATAGGTGGTGGATAATGGGAACGCTCTCGAAAAAAAATCAGGATAATTTGTAAAGGAGAGTTAAGGGACATTAAGTCTAAAGTCCCTCCCGAACCAAAACTAGCATTTCGGACTAAAAAATCTAAATTTACGGGGTATAGGCGTTATGGTAGGTCTGGTGGGGGGGGGGACGTAATCACCTGGCAGGGGTATGAAAAGGGGCGCTACTCTTCGTTGTGCCTAGGGCGCTGGCAGGGTGTAAAACGGGCCTGAATAGAACAGTTTTGTAATTTCACCAAAATAACTCTTAAAATTTAGTAATAAGAGTCCATCAATCTAGTCACAGCTTCATAGATCCTTGATTTTACCACTTTGTCTAAACAATACTAAATTTTAGGCTTTAAATATTTAAAAGGCACACTCCAAAAGTAAATCTAGCAATTCAGATTTACTGTAACTCTTTAATCCGAACTAAAAATCAAATGTAAATTCAAGTAATTCCTCGTAATTTTAACAACACTTCGTTAGATCTCATGTATTGATAATATAGTTTAAGTTAAAATTGGATTATGGATTACTTCGCTTCGCTCGCAGCTGACAAACTAACTTCGCAAGTTTGCATCCCGGCTGGCAGCCACGGATCAGACGATGTCCCACGCGGGTTTTAACCTGTTAATTTTTTAGTATTTTACGTTTTGATCGTTTTTTTTTTATCCATGGGCTTAAAATTCGTGTAAAACACAAAATGTGCATACTAATATCGTATAATATGAATATTCTAAAAAAAAAATCTTTCCAGTAACACAAATCTGAAAAATCTTTTAATTCCGGTCAACAAATTTGCTTCCGGTTGTCGGATATTTTTGGCTAAATAGAAGCAAAATTGTACCAAATTTGACGTAAAATCCTGCCGTTAGAGTGCGAATATATAGCCAATCTTTAACGACACCCCAAAACGAATTCTGGGGACCATGATCGGTGCACATTAAACACTACTGACCTTATTTGTCACCATAAGGATCACTGCAATAGCTCATGTTTCCTATGGAAATCCTCTAAAAATTGTATTGCATTTCAGAAATGTAAAAAGTTTGTGAAAAGTTTTATAAAAGTGTGTTATTAAAACGGTAAGACTTTGTCAATGTGCACCTGCTGTTGGGAAGGGGTTCGGGGAGGAGGGGGTTACTTGTGTATAGATATAACCTCCAGGGAACCATTCGTAACCGATGTTAGATGTTTTAAACCTCTAGGGAGTGTTCCAAGGCGCATATGTTCTACATTTTCAATTACTTTTGTTTTATAATTGTACGGAAAGTAAAATGATAATTTTCTAGAAAACTGCATTAACTACGTCAGATTATTAGAACAGTAATTCGATCAAGCAGCTGAACCGCTGTCGTGAGTTGGGCGAATTTCCAAAATTAAGTTTATATGTTTTAATTGGTCTACTCACGACGTTGAATAGCTGCCTGCGTGTACGAAATATATTAGCGGAATTTGTTTGCAACAAGCGTTTATTCGTTCCGCTCTCAGCGGAAACTCTCTTTATTAGTTTGCGCCTCGACCATAAGGCCTCGGACTAAGTACTGCTTTAATTCGCTCTTAGGGCACAGACTCGCTTTGTATGGTACATTCAGGGTACTTTTATGGTATTTACAACTCGCCGCGGGGGGTGGTGAGCGCAGCGAGCAGGGTACGGAGTAAACAGATAATTGTATACTATGACATTTTCACTGTAATGACGATTGATTGTGTCAGAAAAATTTTTATAGAGAAGAAAGGAAATTTTCAAATTATGAAAAATAACCAAAATTTGATCGGTATAGTAGTATTTAATACTTGTGCCAGATAGGGCTAGTAAAGGATAAAATTATAATAATTCGACCACGCAGCTGTACCGCTGACGTGAGTTCAGCAAATTTCCAAAATTAAGTTTATATGCCTATGTTTTAGGGTTTCAACCAACCATTTGGAAAATAGGTCTACTCACGAAGGCGTTGAACAGCTGTCTGAGTGTACGCAATATATTGGTAGAATTTGTTTCCTCCTGGTGGCGAGTTTGCATCACTTGGTTTCGAACCGGGTACTTATATGGTATTTTACGTTTTTGTCGATTTTGGGGGAACCAAGCGAGCTATAAGGTCGCGCAAAAAAATTAAATGTGCAGAATAACATCTTAAATTTATATTTTTTAGAAAAAACTCTAAACAAATTTCATTCTCGTAGTAAAACTCTAAAAAAATAATTACTTCCTGTCAAAAAACGTACTTCCGGTTGTTGGATTTTTTGGCTGACGAAATCGTCCGAGCGACGTAGACAACTAATATGTGTACCAAATTTGAACCGAATCGGACTTAAAATGCGGCCGCTAGAGTGCGAATACATATATACATATATATGATTTTAAATGACACCCCAAAACGTGTTCTGGGGACCATGATCGGTGCTCATTATTTACTCCCGACCTTGGGTCTTACCATAAGGGCCACTGCAATAGCTCATTTTCCTATGGAAATTCGTTAATAATGTTAATAGTAATAGGTGTTTGAATTATGATAGAGTAAGCCTTTTCGTTGTTACAACCAATACTGTCTCTTATAAAATACAGTAATTTTCACTTGAAAAATTAATGCCTGTGCCACGTAATTGAGTACAAACTTGTCGACGGATTTAAATTTTATTGAAAGTTTATCACCCTAATGTTTTAAAGTTAATGGATACACTGAAGAGTTTTTTAGTAAAATCTGTCTAGTAAATATACTTCTGTTACCTGTCCAGAAGAGTCCGCTAAAACCCGCCATTTCGGACTCCGGCACGTCCCTACCTACAGCCGGTCTTACATTGGTTTTCCGTCTATGACTACCAGTTTATACACGCCGCCATAATCGTTTATTCCTTGTAAAAACAACGTCTTATAGTATCTAAGGCGTTGGCAACGCTATACTAATACTAGTTTCTAGTTTTACACTTCTAGTAGTTAACATTAATTTTCGTCGCTCACCAGAACTACGGTTTTTAGTGTTCTCGCTTACAAACTTACACGCAATAGCCCGCGTAGCCTTCCGCCATATCGAACAAAGATTATAAACCTGGTCTTTATAATAAACCGTATAATTCGTAAGGTGTTTATCTATGTGTTGTGATATGTGTATGTGTGACTGTATTGTGTGGACATTTCTTCAACCAGCAACTGAAACCAGCGTGCACGCTTGGCCTGGACCTTCACACATCTCCATCAGTAATCACAATGTACGCCGGACTAACATTGTAGTTTAACATAGCTAAACACTTACATTCAATTATTGCAATTTGTAGCCTTATACAGTAGTCATAATCTGGATTGGTCCCTTGGTTTCATATAATAATTTGCATAATAAAACTATTGTGACATTGTTCACATAGGATAAACTCTTTTCTACATTACAGGTTTTACTCACATTATATCCCGAACAAGAGTTCTTTAACCTTAACACCGACAACGTTGGGTACGACAATTTTTAGACCATGTTAGTCCACCCCATTATATAATATCTATACACAAAACAAATTGGAGTGTCTGTCTGTAATTTCAAAATATAAGATTTTTTAAGCTCATATGGTTAGTCAAACATTACCAAAACCTAAACATACATTTATACATTTTTTGTCTGTCTGTTTGATTGGCAGGGATCTCCGGATTGGCTGAATCGATTTTGATAAAACTTTCCTTAACATGTATTCAGAGAGTATTTTAGGCTACTTTTTATTCAGAAAATATTTAAAATTCCTGTTTAAAATTTTTAAAATATAAATATTAACGACAAAATGAGGGATTTTATGGACAAATGTTGGGGATGTTTCGTGTCTAATTCGATCTCTGTCTTACATTATGCACAGGTCACAACTACCCCCACCACCCAACGTATATCCAAGTGCTTCTGTCCTAATAAATCATAATTTCCGTAAAAATTTATATTAAAAAATTTTGAATAAAATTAGGAATTATGTGGACAAATGTTGGGGATAGTGCGTATATTTCGACCTCTGTCTTACATTTTGTGCAGTTCACAACTACCCCCACTACCCAACTTATATCCAAGTGCTTCTGTCCTAATCAATCATAATTTCCGTAAATATTTATATTAAAAAGTTATGAATAAAATTAGGAATTATGTGGACAAATGTTGGGGATAGTGGGTATATTTCGACCTCTGTCTTACATTTTGTGCAGTTCACAGCTACCCCCACCACCCAACTTATATCCAAGTGCTTCTGTCCTAATCAATCATCATTACCGTAAAAATAACACAATATACAATAATATGTTTGCATTGTCATCACCATGGGCCACTGTCGGAGTTGGGAAGCGTAGCGGGCAGGGGCGGTGTCCCTAGTTATATAATATTTAAAACTTGATTTATCGTATATTGTGAGCTATAACGACGAAACATGTTAAATGACACCAAGCACTGAGCTTCGACACTTTTTAATTTTCCATCCGTCCATCAATGTCCATACGACAGTGTACAATCAACACATAGGCCTACTCTGCTGCGCACATTTCATATGCTAGGAGCTGACCTTTTATTTTTATATTTATAGCCTAAATGAGTAGAAATTATACTATCAGATAAATATTGTGCCTTACCATTTCACGCAATAAAAAAGTATTTTAGATCCTTGTTCCACGACAAAAAAGCGTATCGTGACTTTCGCCCAAATCGACGTATGTATCCCATTTAGGCCTTCGTAATGATGAGCTGTACACCAATAAACATACAAATTTCCATTTTCCGCCATTTTATTACTCATAACTCCCGAACGAACATGAAAATTACAAATCAGGTTTTTAGATGTATTTAACATTTATGAGTACATTTCACATTATGGCATACTGTTTTGATATATATTTAACAGTTAAGCCAGCGTATACAGTAAATTAAAATATAGAAGAGCTTGACAAAGTTCTTTTGATCCAAATCAGTTGTTTTATTTTTAACGTTCGCAAAACCCAGAATTTTGTCAATATTTTTGGCATTTTTTCAATTTTAAAAATTTCCGAGATAAAAAGTAGCCTAGATTAATCTGTGAAAAGTTCTCTACATGAAAATTTAAGTTTTGTCAAAATTGTGTAAGCCAGAGATTAGCCCGAACAAACAGACAAAAGTAAAAATAAAAAAAATGCATGTTTAGATTTTGGTATAGTGTGAATAATCATACGAGCTTAGAAAAAGCTATTTATTTTCAAATCACAGACAGTCACTTCAATTGTATTTATATTATTTTATTTTATTTTTTATTACCAAATTCCTTGTACATTCAATAATACATACAAGGAACTATAGGAGGCTTTCGATAGCTGTACATAGGTTGGCCCTTACCTAACAACAACAAGCAATGACACAAGTGAAACAACAATTAAACTCCAGATACAGTAGACATAACTATTTAAAAATTACTTAAATATAACACCAAACAATGTTAACAGCAAGTTATCATTAAATAATTTTAATGTTTCTAATCTGCTCTATAACTTTCCTTTTTAAAACTGTTTTATTAATGTCTAAATTTTTCAATTTAATCGGCAACTCATTAAAATACTTTTTGTTTCGGCAAAGTAACACTTTTAAAGCGAGTATTAACTGTCTTTAGTATAAATTCATTTTTAAGTTCTCCATATTGGTACATAATTGCATTGGCCACAAAAACTTGTCTAATATCCAAGGGTTTATCAGGACCACTCTCGCCCAGACCCATTATCTGCCATAACGGACTTCTCATAAATGTAAATGCTGCTTTACAACGTTGCATATGGTTACTACGACAACCACTGGGAAGGTAATCGGTGGTTGGCTCTTGGAGTAGGAAGCCCATATCGCTCACCTTTCCCGCCCGGGTCAGCCAAGACTGTTCTACTTTAAATCAAAGTATAAATCCTGTCGCAGCACCAGCAAATCATTTATGTATAGAATAAACAGCAGTGGTCCTAGTATAGAGCCTTGAGGGACTCCAACATTCATCTTTACTGGCCGGCTATATGTCTGGCTATTTACTGGCTATTCCTCTTTATATGTGGCATATATATTTGTGTTAGTAACATCTGACTACTTATGCATACCTTTGCAAGGCAAACACAAAGTGGTATGACATATGTTTATTATTAATTATTACATAATGTATCTGTAATTTCGTTGTGTGTTTATTATCTATTGTTAACATTATTTCAGAAAAAAATCGACAACTGACGAAACACAAAGACATTGAAACTGTTAAAATACTGTATTACTAGAATACAAAATAATTCCATCACACAGCTAAACAGCTGACGTGAGTTGAGCGAATTTACAAAATTTAGATTTTACATTTTAGTGTTTCAACCCACTATTTGGGAAAGTGGTCTACTCACTGAAGTCGCTGAATAACTGCTCGAGTGTAGACATGATATTAGTAGAGTTTGTTTGCATCACAGCCACCAGAGTTCACGACCTTCGGCCTTCGATTATTGACCGCTCCACTAGGATCAGAAGCTGCTCCCGCGTGGATTTGAACCTTGCACTTTACTGGATATTACGTTTTGGGGGAACAGGATGGTCTTAAAGGTGGTTTAGAAAAACGAAAAAGTATAATATCTTTTATTTATTATTTTTTTTTTTAATAAAACCCCAAAACAGTTTATTCTAGAATGAAAAATATCAAAAATATTTTAATAATGGTCAAAAACCAGCTTACTTTTGTTGACCACTGCTGACGTTAGGTCTCATACGAGTCACTGCAATCTTACCTATTTAAATTCGCTAAAAATGTATTAACTGTTTCCAATTCTTCAAGTTAACCCCGTTTAGTTATTGTACACGATAAATCAGGAATAAACTTTCAGCAACCCTCAGTTTAAGTCAAAAGTTAAAGCGAACTAAGTCCAAACAATAAAAGTTTATTCATTAATTTAGTAAAGTTTTATATAAATTTTAACTTTGAGGGAAACTTTACAGGCAGTTTTTAAATGAGATGAATACAAATTTAATTCCTCAAAACATTCTGAAATAATAAGCAAGAGTTTATTTATTTTTAATCGAGTCAATTCGTACTTATTAGTGAATTTCCATAGGAAAGATAAGCTGTTGCAGTGACCCCTATGGTGAGACCTAAGGTCTAGAGTAGTAAATAAGCACCAATCATGATCCCTAGAACAATTTTTTCGGGTGTCATTAAAAACTTTATCTATATATATGTGAAATATGTTCGCACTCTAACGTCCGATTTGGTCCAAATTTGGTACCCACGTTGGTTGCCTAAAAATGCAACATCTCGTTAGCCAAAAAAATGCAACATCTCGAAGCACTCTTTTTGACTAGAAGTAATTGTTTTTTAGATTTTTCATACTAAAATAAAAATGTTTGGGGTTTTATATAAACATTGTCAGAGTTGTTGGTAAATACCAGCAACCGATAAAAACTTATAAAAAATATTAAAATAATGATTATTAAGAAATAAATTTACAAAAGAAGACAAATTAAATTAGAATTCAATTCATCGTACAGCGGAAGCCTGAAACGGATGTCCAGTATTAGGTTACAAACTCAAGGCAGCATACGCCAGCATTTCCACGCACGTAGGCCAAATCTGTAACCGCATAAGATAATGTTAAATTTACCAAAATCGTTAGCCAATCATGAGGAATGAATATTCAAAGGGACCAACCAGGGTGAGCCAAGTAGAGGTGACAAAAAAGAAGTAGGAAAGAAACACGTGAAAAAGGTGGCTATCACACAATGTCCATCAAGAAGCAAACATCGAGTCATCTACATTTAGTATAAATCAATTAAACAAGTTTAATAAAAAATATCCATCAAGAAGTAAACATCTAGTGATCTACATTCTGTACTAATCACTTTAACAAAGATCATTCCTGGAAGTCCAAAACGTGAAAGTGTCGGGCGGTATATTAGTGCGTGATAAAAGTGCGGCGACCAATGTTAATAAAATATCAGAATTAATTTAATTAAGTGAAAGTGAAAGAGAGGAGGGAAAAAATGTTCATACCAATGTAAGTAGTTTTAATATTTTTTAATTGTAAGACAGATCTCGGGGTGTAACAAGATTTAAATTAAAACACGAATCATATATCAGCACTTTAATCTTAGACCTACATTAGCTTAAGATGTAATGTACTTAGTTTTATTGGGACTGAACCATAAGGGTTAGCTGCCAGACCTTGAGTCGTTAAGCAATCGGGGATGGTCCACAATTTAACAGTAAAGATTTAAACCATATTTTATTGACACATAATGACGCTATAAATGATAATTTGATGTATTACATAAATTCACTATTTTAATTGTTACAAATTGTTTTGTTTGGTTAGCCTGGAAGGCATATTTTATTGTTTAAATAATGTGTACGATTGTTATTTGTAATGGGATTTTAATTGTTGTAAAATTTGAATTATTGAAAGAAGTGAGTTAGTGACATTTTGTTCACTAATTAATAGATTCACTAATAGTTAAAATACTTGAAGAATTTTGATTAATATATTTATATTTTCTAAACTCAAACGTCTCTGTAATTATTTATACCTAATACTTTGGAGTACCTCTAGAGCCTAGCGAAATTTTGATTCCTGACGGGAATCTGGTGGACGCCCCCAAACTGTTGAAGAACCAATGAAAATGTATATGTTTTAGTAGTTAAGTATTTAATTCAAAATTGAAATCAAAATCAAAAGGCCTTACTTGTCATACCCTCACAAGTAACCTTACATGGTAAGAGTCGCCCAGACTTACATAAACTTACAACATATACATATAGCACATTAGTTCTACACATTTTGTTTTTTACACGACCTTATAGCTCGTCTGGTTCCCCAAAATCGACGAAAAAGTAAAATACAGTAAAAGTAATTGGTACAAATAATCTAGGGGGATTTTATCTGTTACGAGGCCGTCTGCCGGGATGCAAACCGCTGCGAGCGAAGCAAAGCAGTAAAAAAGTCCACAAGGTCGAGATGCAAACTCACAAAGCTAGTTTTTCCGCAGCGAGCGGAAAGAAGAAGTGCTTGAACCGGGGTTGGAGTTACAAACAAATTCCACTAACAGCCATTATTTCGTAAACGGAGGCAGCTATTCAACGTCTTCGTGAGTAGATATATTTCCTAAATATTTGCTCGAAACCGTAAAATAACATGAACTTAATTTTGGAAATTTGCTCAATTCATGTCAGCGGTTCAGCTGCGTGATCGAATTATTTTATATTGGCAAAGGTCCTAACTAGTTAGTTAATTTACTCTTGAAAACGAGATACAGTATGTAATAATTCGACCACGCAGTATGTAGTAATTGAACCGCTGACGTGAGTTGAACAAATTTCCAAAATTAAGTTTATAGGCCTATGTTTTAGGGTTTCAACCAACAATTTGGGAAATACAGTAGGTCTATTAACGACGGTGCTGAATCGAGTTTGCACCTCGACCTTGTGGCCTCGGGTTATGGACTGATTCGCTTTGCTCGCAGAGTGAAAACTCAGCTGTTCGGTAAAATCCCTAGTGTGAGCTTCGCTTCGCTTGCAGCGTAAAAACTCGCCCGTCGGCCTCGGATGAGAAGATGTCCCCAAGGTAAAATCACCCACGTGCCTTTGGACCGGGTACTTTTATGGTATTTTACTTTTTGATCGATTTTGGGGGAACCGAGCAAGCTATAAGGTCGCGTAAAAAAACAAAATGTGCAGAATAACATCCTACATTTATATTTGTAGAAAAAACTCTAAAAAACATTTATTCTCGTAGGGAAAATCTAAAAAATATTGCTTCTGGTCAAAAAACGTGCTTCGAGTTGTTGGATTTTTTGGCTAACAAACTCGTCCGAGCGACATAGGCAACCAACGTGTGAACCGCATTTGGACCAAATCGGACTTAAAATGCGGCCACTAGATTGCGAACACATATATACATATTAGGCCTATATATTATGTATGATTTTTATTGACACCCCAAAACGTGCTCTGGGGACCATAATCGATGCTCATTTGGTCTTACCATAAGGGCCACTGCAATAGCCCATTTTTCCTATGGAAATTCGCTAATAATATAAGTGGAGTGCAATCATACCATAACGATATTGTTTTCAAATATGTTTACCTAAAAATCGGTAAAGCTAAAATGTTTTCTTAATTTTGTATTTTGTATTTTTCTTTTCCTTGATATTCATTTAGCTTAATTATGTTTTGTAACAGTATTTATGTCTTACAGATAAATTTAGAAAATAAGTTAGTGTATTTTACAATTAATTAATGTATGATTCAGTGTTCCATAATTGAGGAAACGTGTGTTTTATGTCTACATGTTTTAGTCCTACAGATTTTTGTGTGGAAATGTTCCTACAAATACATGTTTGCTTCCAAGTTTCTTGTTTCTAAAATAACCTGTAAATATTAAAAAGCCGTCAGTTTACGTTAATGACATTTCTTTACAAACAGATTGTAAAAGCAAAAACACAAAGTCTCTTTATACTGGAAGATGGAGGGTACAAAACATCCCCTATCCAGTATCAGTGTGCTGCAACGAGCAGGGGTGGATTGTGGGTGACAAAAGTTGAGATGAAAGGCGCCCATATGATATTTTCTAGGGGGGGGGGGGCTAGACCGGGGTATGGGGCGTAACACATTAACTTCTAAGGACGCACATGTGAGCTCGACACTGAACACTATGAAAAGTGACCGACGCGCAGTGCATTGCGTATTTCGCACGACAACACCCGTGCTGGGAGTATTTTCAATGCACTATGCAATTTTAAAAGGATTCGCACTCCAATTTTAAAAGGTTCAAAAGTAATAAAAAATAAAGTAATTTCTACTCATTTAGACTATAAATATAAAAAATAAAAGGTCAGCTCCTAGCATAGGAAGTACACAATTTGAGTAGCAGTGAACGTGTTAAGGAGTACCCTCTCTTCCTTCGGCAAAAAGAGTCCAGGGATAATTTTCACCTCCACAAGAAAAGTTTTAAAATTTGGGAAGCCAATTTGGCTGTTAGATGAAATTTAACCCACAAAGCATTGAGCCTGTCAGCATTTTACACCATCAGCGAATACACAAAGACCTATAACGCTCCTAGAGGCCTTACTAGTGACCCAGCAGCTCATGCTTGAACTCTTGTAGAAAATAAAATAATTATATGTAAAATAAAACGGCACATAACATTTGAAACATATTTTGGTGCTAATCTCTTTGAAGAAAAATACCTGACTATAAGTAATAATATACATATTTTCCTTTCCCTGGGAGCTAGGGGGGGAGGCGTGGCCCCTCCTGCCCATAGGTATGGGCGCCCATGTTGAGATGTTTTGTACTCTGTTAAAGAAAAGTTGAGTAATGACAGTAAATAATTCCCTGATGGGCAATTTTCAAAATTTATTTTATATGTTTTAGTTTATCAACCTATTTGGAAAATTGGTCTACTTACGAAGACGCTGAACAGCTGCCTGTGTGTACGAAATAAGTAGAATTTGTCTTGCATTTCAGCGTCCAATACCAGCGCAAGCACTGTTTCTCTCCGCTCGCAGCGGCCGCCATTCTCGTAACAGAAGCTGCTCTACAGTAAAATCCCCCATGTGTACTTTTATGGTATTTTACGTTTTGATCGATTTTGTGAGAACCAGACGAGCTATGATCCTATATATACAGGGTATTCAGAACTGTATAGCAATGTCTCCGTAGCTCATTCTAAAGCTAAAACTAAGGAAACAAGTTCATAAATTAACATACCCCCTAAAACCCTTTATTTTCCAGATATCCTCCATTTTTGATTTTACATAATAATACATATATAGAGAAATGTTTGACTGATTTAATTGAAACTTAGCATAAAGCCTAAAGTAACAATGATCTATCTCAAGAAAAACAAGCGGTTATATCAAATAATGCGTTTCAAAATATCCGGTGTTTGAAAATTTTAAATCTAAATTATTCAAAAAACGTACATTTCAACAAAAAATGTCAACACATCTTTTTGTAGATCTTGTATTTCTATCGGATGGCATACTGTCATAACAATCGGATGAAGGATAATAGTTAAGTTATATACAGAATTACTGTGTTTAGTGTGTTGGTATAGGATAGGATGCCGAATTGAACAAATAAAATTACCATACATAACGTAACTATTATCATTCATCCGTTTGTTTTGACAATTACACCATCCGATAGTCAATCAAAAGCGTTCCAAAAAGGTGTATTGACATTTTTGAAGTGAAAACTTCTATAGCAACGTTGGGTATTTTTTGAAGTGAAAACTTCTATAGCGACGTTGGGTATTTTTTGAAGTGAAAACTTCTATAGCGACGTTGGATATTTTTTGAAGTGAAAACTTCTATAGCGATTTTGGGTATTTTTTGAAGTGAAAACTTCTATAGCGACGTTGGATATTTTTTGAAGTGAAAACTTCTATAGCGATGTTGGGTATTTTTTGAAGTGAAAACTTCTATAGCAACGTTGGATATTTTTTGAAGTGAAAACTTCTATAGCAACGTTGGATATTTTTTGAAGTGAAAACTTCTATAGCAAGGTTGGATATTTTTTGAAGTGAAAACTTCTATAGCGAGGTTGGATATTTTTTGAAGTGAAAACTTCTATAGCGACGTTGGATATTTTTTGAAGTGAAAACTTCTATAGCGACGTTGGGTATTTTTTGAAGTGAAAACTTCTATAGCGATGTTGGGTATTTTTTGAAGTGAAAACTTCTATAGCGATGTTGGGTATTTTTTGAAGTGAAAACTTCTATAGCGACGTTGGGTATTTTTTGAAGAGAAAACTTCTATAGCGACGTTGGGTATTTTTTGAAGTGAAAACTTCAAGAGCGACGTTGGGTATTTATTGTAGGGAGGTAAATCGCCGTTTCGCGTCACGTCACGTAAAGCAACATTTTCGCTTAGACCGGTGAGTTGATTATGTATTAGGGTGGTTCGAAAAAAACTTTTTTTAAAATTTCAGATCACTATGTGCACAAAAGTTGCCATTGGTATAGACATGAAAAAAGCACTAATTATTAGTTTTTTATTAATTTGTCTTCCGGTCGCGCATTGCCATCGAAGTTAGCAAAAAATTGTGAAAACCTTGATTTTTCATATTTTCTTTTAAGCACGCCATATGATTTTAATTGCGTTCCTATACCATGAATTAACTACTAAAAGTATTAAAATAAATATATATGCGCTTATTATACATTTGTTTCATATCTTCCGGTCGCGCAACTTAGTTCAAAATGAGTAAAATTAGTCATTTTTGCAAAATTTCAAAGATTGACTGTTTAGTACATTTTAATCATCTTTTACTTTTAGTACTTTTAGAGATGCTATAGTTTAATTATATTATCATAATATATTAAAAATCCAAGCATATAGGATAAACTTTATATTCAAGTGGAATTCGGTCGCGCAGCTACGTCAAAACAGCAGAGTAGCCTATTACCGAGAGGCGAGGCTTACGTGACGAATGCCAGCGATGCGCTCGTAGCCGGTAGCAGCCATTACGTTTGCTGATTTTAGTTGTTGATTTTAATCCTATCGATTGTGAGATTCCAAAAGTTGACAAGCGTATTCTTAGCAAGGACCAATTGTACTTGCTTGAGGGGCTCCGGAGCACCTAAAAAAAATGTTTTTTTCATTTTTTTGTTTTTTATTGCTTGTTATTGCCCTTTTATTTAGCTTTAAAACAAGCCTAAATTTATTATTATATCTCAACTCTAAGTGGTTAAAAATACGTTTTTTGGTTCGTATGTCACATGAGAATAAGACAAATTTTGTATCATATTCTTAATAATTTTATATAATTTATCCAATTTGAAAATAATTAAAATTGCTGCCTATGGTGGGAATTTTCATTTTGGAAGGGATATTTAGCTTTTTCTGTAGTGCCAAACCTGATTATACAGTCTTTGTTGATATTCAGATGATGACAACCCTGCATATGGGGTTGGTATGTACTAAATATGAAAGTAAAGCTTTAAACGAGTTTTCCGGAAATCATATATTTTATTCACAAAAGGAACATTTTATAAAAATCTATCAAACATATTGATCTGAAATTTTCAGGGGTTGTTTTATGGAGTATACTACAGGTTTTAACGAGAGCATTTTGTAATATAAGTGCTAATTTCTAAGTTATGACTGAGAAATACGACAAAAACTAGTCAAAATTCTATTAATTTATAAAAATAATGACAATTTTTATTCAAATTCTTGTATTGCAAAACCCTCGCGTTAAATTTTGTATTTAGGTAGTACTAACACACTGATAAAATTTTACTAATTTTGATCCAGTAGTTTCTGAGAAATGTTCCTTAAATATTGTATTTTTAACATTGCCGAGATAGGGCGCTCCGGAGCCCCTTAAGACATCAGAAGTCATCAAGTCAGGACATTGTTCAGAAGACTTGTAGTACGTGATCCTGTCCCAATGTCATATTCAAGATGGCTAACTTGCAAACCGAGTTTTGCGCCTCCACATCAGTGTGTCAAGCCCTTCTGAAAATATGAGAGAGATTGTCGCATTAATTCTCAAAAGTTATATGTCTATGTGGTTTGCCAAAAAAATAAACCACAAATTCACAGATGGGCCTAAAACCCAGCTTTTGGATATGGTTTATTTCATCAGTTACGGGATCAACAACTTGAAGCAGCTCTTCTGGTAATTACAGATTCAAGTTGTTGATCCCGTTTTACAACGGAATGTTTATTTTGCCCAGTACGAAAATTTACTTTTGGATATGGTAACTGATGAAAGAAACCATATACGAGAGCTGGGCTTTAGGCATATCATGAAAGCAATATCTGAAAGTGA